>JAJPUD010005868.1:112130-145458 GCA_023553655.1 Myrmecobius fasciatus
AGAGTTGTCTTAATTTGCATTTCTCTGATCAATAGTGATTTGGAGCAACTTTTCATATGACTAGAGATGGTTTTAATTTCATCATCTGAAAATTGTCTGTTCATATCCCTTGACCACTTACCTATTGAAGAGTGGCTTGAATTCTTATATATATGAGACAATTCTCTATATATTTTAGAAATGAGGCCTTTATCAGAACCATTAAATGTAAAGATGATTTCCCAATTAGATGCTTCCCTCCTAATCTTGTCTGCATTTGTTTTGTTTGTACAGAAACTTTTTAACTTAATATAGTCAAAATTATCCATCTGGTGTTCAATTAGGAGTTCCAAGTCTTCTTTGGACATAAATTTGTTTCACCTCCACAGGTCTGAGAGATAAACTATATTACGTTCCTTAACTTGCTTACAAAGTCCCTCTTTATATCTAGATCATGAACCCATTTAGATCTTATCTTGGTATGTGGTGTTAGGTATGGGTCAAGCCCTAATTTCTTCCACACTAGTTTCCAATTTTCCCAGCAGTTTTTGCCAAATAGAGAGTATTTATCCCAAAAGCTGTGGTCTTTGGGTTTATCGAACACTAGATTGTTAAGGTTATTGCCTAGGTTGTCCTGATAACCTATCCTGTGCCACTGATCCACTGCTCTATTTCTTATCCAGTACCAAACGGTTTTGATGACCACTGCTTTATAGTATAGTTTTAGATCTGGTAGAGCAAGGCCACCTTCATCTGCCTTTTTTTTTTTCATTAATCCCCTTGAAATCCTTGACCTTTTGTTCTTCCAAATGAACTTTGCTACTATTTTTTCTACATCTGTAAAATAATTTCTTGGGAGTTTGATTGGTATGGCACTAAACAAGTAGATTACTTTGGGTAGTATTGTCATTTTTATTATGTTCGCTCTGCCTACCCATGAGCAAAAAGCTGCCTACTCTTGAAAACTAATATGCGTCTTCTCTCTAATTGCCTTAGAGGGTCTATGATTACCATTCAGCCTATAACCAATTTATAGCTTAAAGGTGGAGGTATGCCCCTCACACTTTCACATTTTTAAATAGAAAAAAATAAGTTAGATAAATGACCCTAAAGAAAAAGTTGGAGATTCCTTAGCCACTGTTAATGGAAACAAAACTATGCCTGGAATTATGTTGCTTGTTTAATCCATCCTGAGAGTATGGGTTTCGGAGAAAAATTTCCCAGGAAAAGCTTTTCCTCCTTCTGGCTGGAAGTGTTGGGAAAGGAAACTACACATAATTGGTAGTAAGCTATGACCTACCAATACCCAGCACACACATTTTCATTGTCCTTCAGTTAACCTTGAAATTACACTTTTTGAAATCATGTTCAAAGACTTATTTCCCTGAAATATTATGGGAACAAAAAAAGTGGGGTTTTATAACATAGCTTAACATAGGAACGTCAAGAATCATGAATACTCTCTTGAACAAAAGTTGTGACAATTTATCTGGAGTATGTCATTGTTTTTTTTGTTTTTTTTATGTGTCTTGACAAATTATAGATAGCTAAGGAACTATGTTTTTTATATATTGTCTCTCCAACTAGAATGTGAGTTAAGTCTAGAAATTATAGTTTGCTTTTCTTGATATCACCAACATATAATATAGTGCCTACTATATAACATGTCCTTAATAGTTGCTTTTTGATTCAACTTAGTTTATGTGAGTGGCTAGGCTGATTGCTTTTTAATATGTATAAATCACATCTCTGATGTAGTAGTTAAAAGAGTGTGTTTGTATGTATGTGAGTGTATGACTATGTCTCAATGAGAGAGACAGGGAGAGACAAAGAGATAGAGATAGAAAAATAACCTATAAGCACTTTGGACCAAGAGAGAATTTACTATGTTTTGTAACAACTTATTGAAGAAGCATAAAGGAAAAATAATCATTGTCTTAACCTATATATATATATATATTGGCATAATAGGAGGAATACCACATTGTGAATTTGTGAATCTCAAAGAGTGGGGAAACTAATGTAAGAGGAATCAGAAAGGATTTAGATAATATTTTTGTTGAACTTATCAAGGGGGCACAGGAAGTTTCTACCAGTACACCTATGACCTCTTAAGAGTAGTTAGGCACTCTAATGGATAGAGCTCTAGAAATGCAATGAAGAACCACTTAGTTCAAATATTCTGACACATTAGCTGAGTGACCCTAGGTTAATCATTTAACCTCATTCAGTATTATTTTCCTTATGTGTAAAATGGAATTCATAATAGTACCTATCTCACAAACTTTTTATGAGAATGAGATGAGATAATTGATGCAAGCATCTTTGCAAATCTTAATGTGCAATATTAGCATTAGCTAGTTATTAAGAATATCATGAAATATTCCAAAGTATTCACACAGAAAACTCTTATTATATTACCTTATTATTTACCACTGTTAGCTCTTGACTTAATTTATTATGACCCTTCTTTTGTTTGTAAGTTTTAAATTTAACTTTAACCTTCTAAGCTAGTCACTCAGCTCAGAATTAGAACTATGAAAATGCATTGTTTATAAACATCAATTGAGGGCTCTCAGAAAAAAGAAAACTAACAAAAGCTGATACATTTCAAGACATACCCTGAACTGTCTTAGCCAAAGTCATCAAATTTCTTCAAGTAGTTTGTGCAGCTTTTCTTTGACACATCACAGCATTGTGATTTGTATTTTATTGTCATAGAGTCAAGGAGCACATGGAGGAACAGTAATGTACTTAAAATCAGGAGGGTTTATTTTCTTTATCCCTAAATAATAATAATACGATAATTAATAATAAAGTTTTAGATGATATGACAGAAAGTGGCTTAGGAGGACAAATGAAAGTTTCAAGCCTGAGTCATATTTAGATAGAATTCCAGTCATGAGTCCATTTCTTCCTTGTGTTCATTTCCGATGTCAAAGGCCTTTTCTACTATAATGTAAAAACAACCATTAGTTGAGAAAAGAAAGGTAAGGGAAAGTTCATTCAGCTTTTTGACAACTTGAGGAATTATACTCACTAAGTTTTTGTGAAATTTTTAATAGATGTTTTATTAATATTAAGGACCAGCTAATAGTATGTTTAATAGACAGTTTTATGTTAATATAAATCGTTCCTAAGAAATTATTTGTTACCACTTACCAACCACAGAATAAGTCTTGCTTGAACTTTCCTTCAAAAAAATCAAATTAGATTTCTATATATTCAGGGGTATGACAATTTATACTATATCCCCTTCAGTGATATGATTTTCTTTTAAAAATTAAGTTAAGGTGTATATATTGAATTAAGTCTCTCTTTAGATTCACTGTCATTTATTTTATCATTTTTATTGCCATAAAATAAAAAATGAGGTCTTTTATCCACCATCAACCATGAGGCAATATGTAAAACCACGTAAGAAAAATGAAGTAATCAAACAAAAGTATATAACTCTATAAATCATGCCTAATAAACACTTATGTTCTAATATAAACCTTTTATCCATGTCTGAACCACTAATACATACTGATTCTACATTCTAACATATTCTTTGAGAGAAAGAGCCCTAAATTTTATTTATATGTCTCATTCCAATTAATAGGGAAACCCTGACAAATCAGCTTCTCCAGTAAATCCCAACAATCTAATATACTTTAACTGTGTGTATTGAAATAAATGAGAGAGAAAAGATAAGACATTTCTCTGAACTTCCAGAAATTGTTTAGTGTCAGGATGCTACTGAAAGAGTGAGCTCTTCAGAGGAATTCTTGTTTCCCAAATGGAAAGTCAGTCAATACAAAGAAGTTAAGAAAGAATGTAGAGAGAAATCAATACAGAAGCTGTTATTTGCATATCTTTAATTGGTCACCACAATTTTTCTTTTTTTTAATGACCACAATTTTTCATCTCTTCATTTTTCCCCTTTTAGTTAGAAAGATTTTTTTTCAGATCAAAGAAAACAAAGGAACTTTTAGAAGCTATTAAAAACACAAATAGGAGAGGTGTATATATTAATTACCATTCGGCTGACTGTAGTGTGCAAACACACACGAAAAAGGAGCTCCTGCCTGAATTAATTGATGATTCACTGTAAGTTTCAAAACATTTGAGGTTCTAGAAGGTGGTTGTTATAATTGGTTGGCTCAGCAGCCCTCCTAAAAGCTTCAATTATTTCATTAATCATTTCTTCCCCTCTCCTTCAAATGCTATCTTATTTGACATTCTATTAAAATTCTACTTGAAATATACTCAAATAACCTACTTTCTCAATCCATATTAATACATATATATATATGTATATATATATAATTTCACATAGAAGGGATCTCAGAAGTCACCTAGTACAACTCCATAATTTTACAGAACAGAAGCTAGGGCCTACAAAGATCAAATGAATTTTCCAATTTTCAAGATAGATTTGAATTTAGCTCTTTTAACTGCAAATCGTGGTTTACACCAAGGCTTCTTAAACTTTTTCCACTTGAGAGCACTTTTTACCCAAAATATTTTTTATATAACACTGGGTAAATAGCTTAGCAGGTATACATATCAGACATTTATTATAATAAATCATAATTTCAGTGATCCCCACATTCAGTTATGTGACCACACATGGGTTCATGAACCACTGTTTAAGAACTTTGGGGGTGATACCATATCACTTCTTAAGCTTTACTTTGTATTATGAAGAATGGGATCAATTTAAAGCTCTTGTGGAATAATGGACCGAATTAAGCGAGATATCCATTTTATCTTTGCTCTCCACTAGGCTATTTGTTGTCCTATACATTTATTCCATGACAATTTCTCAAGATGCCAAATGATTAGGACTAAGAATAGGAATATGGAGTCAGTTCTACCTTATGTACAATCTGTCTTTGAAAATAAAGCTTTCCTAATCACTTTTGGTGATAGGTGACTCTCCCTTCTCTTCAATTTATCATCTTTATTCTTTCCTATTTATGTGTTGGTACACTTTGTTTTCTTATTATCTAACACACTGTTTTGAATATAATAGACAATGTACATGTTCAATTGAATTTGATTGATTTGGGCCCAAAATTTGCACTTGAAACTTCCTAGGTCTATGACCATAGGTAAGCCTATTAATTTTACATTTGGTAAAAGAAGATAATAGCAACCTTGTGATAACCAATTCACAGGTTACACTGTCAGTGGCTCATAGTAGACACTTAATGAATTCTTATAGATTGATTGTTGAGAGGATCATATGAGAAAACTACATAAAAATGCAACATAAATATCAACTCTTATTCATACTATTCTTGCTAAAGTTCTTTCTTTCTTTCTTTCTTTTTTTCCTGAGGCAATTGGTGTTCTGACTTACCCAGAGTCACATAGCTAGGAAGTGTTAAGTGTCTGAGGGCAGATTTGAACTCAGGGCTTACTGAGTTCAGAGCTGGTTCTCTATCCACTGTGTCACTTAGCTGCCCCTATAAATTTATTTCTTAAAGTCTATTTCTTAAAAACAAATCACTCTGGCTCTTAGGGATTTTCTAACAAATTTTACCAAAAAACAGCTTCATTTGTTCTTTGTTTTGGCCAAGATTGCCTCAGAGTGAATATAAATAAGAGCTTTTGCTGCTTTGGCCAGAAACCTTGGGGGTCTTCTTCTTACAGATTGATTTCTGTTTTTAGTTGATAAAAAGAACATCCTTTGTTTCATATTTGTCTTACCTAACCTTAATAATTTTGGTTCCAGAGGAAAAAGTGAGGCTAATGATTTTGCACAGCTTTCCCTCACTCCAAGTCAATTCATTTTCATATCATAGCAACATCTCCTTCTAAGTTGTGTTATGATGGGAAAAATGCCTCACTCTGACCTTTCATTAGCTCTGCCCCACCAGAATTTGATTTGAGGTGTTACATTGAAGGTGCAGAATTATTTTGAGAGAGTTCAGTTGAAAACTTCCTCTATTATGTTATCTTGGTTCTCTTCCTGAACTCACCAGAAATTTACATCTATAACTTTTTAATAGCCCCTTTTCCCCAAATTCTCTATATTCCTCACCACCAAAAAAAATCCTAACCATGTTATTTCCATTCCAAGTAGAATTACATAACTTATTTGTGGTTAGGTAGAGCGGAGCCAAGAAGCGGAGTGAAAACGTGACTCTCTGCGTAGTCCTTCAATCTTCTCTCAAACCGACAATGAAATAAACCTCTGAACTGATCTTCAAGTCAACGAATCCAAAAATATTTGGACACTGCTTTCTGAAGAACTTCATATCAGGTTTGTTTAACTCGGACAGTGGACTTGGTGTAGACCGGAAGTGAGGGTGGAACTCAGCTCATCTTGGCAGAAACTCCAAACTCCAAACACCTGGAGTTTATCTAAGGCTCTCGGGACACTCTGCCCTGATTGAGGGCAGGTGTATTGGCAGATTTGCTTTGTTTAAGGAGTAATTCAGACTTAGTCCTAGCTCCCACCGGCCCAGCACCTTAAGTTAATTTGCCGATTTGCCCCAGGGCAAAGAACTTCAGCCACCATTTTTTTCTGAGCCTTAAAGAGACATCCACACTGTCTAAAAAAATGAAGAAGCAAAAGAGAGCTCTCACTATACACAGCTTTTATCGAGAGAAAGAAGGGATGACCCCAGATCCTGAGGTTCATTCAGACAAAAATCATGAGGAAATCAGCAAGGACCATCACTGGTCCCTTTACAAAAGGCCTTTCTGGAAGATTGCATAAAGAACCTCATAAGAGAGCTGGAGGATAAATGGGAAAATAAATTGAAATCAGTGCAAGAAGGATACAATATCTTGCAAGAAGGATATGATGCCCTGCAAAAGAAATATGAAAAAGACACCAATTTATCGAAAAATAAAATTAGTGAAGTGGAAAATGACAATAATGCACAGAAAAATAAAATTAGTTAAGTGGAAAAAGACAATAATTCACTGTAAAATAAAATTACTGAAGTGGAAAAAGAATGCCATGAACAAAAAAATTCACTTGGCCAGTTACAAAAGGAACTTAAAAAGGTAACTGAAGAAAACAACACTTTTAAAATAAGAATTGAACAAATGCAAGTGAATGACTCACTAAGACTTCAAGAATAAGTCAAACAAAAACAAAAAAATGAAAAATTAGAAGAAAATATGAAATATCTCCTAGGAAAAACAACTGACTTGGAAAATAGATCTAGGAGAAACAATCTAAGGATTATTGGACTTCCTGAAAGCCATGATGAAGAAAAGAATCTAAACACTATCTTCCAGGAAATCCTGAAAGAAAACTGCCCTGAGATTGTAAAATCAGGAGGCAAAATCACCATTGAAAAAAATTCACCGATCACCTCCTGAAAGAGACCCCAAAATTAAAAACCCAAGCAATATCGTGGCTAAATTTCAGAGCTATAGCACGAAGGAAAAGATTCTGCTAGCAACTAGAAAGAAACAATTCAAATACCGAGAATCAATAATTAGAATCACACACTATCTGTCAGCCTCCACATTGAAGGATCGAAGGGCCTGGAACCAGATATTCCGAAAGGCAAAGGAACTTGGATTACAGCCAAGAATAACCTATCCAGTTAGAATGAGCATTATCCTCCAGGGAAGAAGATGTTCATTCAATGATATAGGTGAATTTCACCTATTTCTAATGAAAAGACCAGATCTGAACGAAAAATTCAACATCCAAACACAGAACTCAAGAGAAGCATAAAAAGGTAAAAAGGAAAGGACTCTTGAGAACTTTATTTCTACTATGGGGATACTTAAAGATTGGGGGTATAATTAACTAGATATTACTTTGATAATATGAAAAATAAAACTAGAGGGGGGGAAAGTTGTCATACTGGGGAAAAGAGGGGAAATGTGTAAAATAAGATTTAAAAAAAGGAGGTTAAAAACAAGGTAAAATCTCTTGAAGAGGCAAAGAAAGCCTAATATAATTGAGAGAAAGAGGGGAGGGAGATGAGCATTGTGTAAATCTTACTCTCATCAGGTTGGGCTCTAAAAGTATATATCAGGCACTTGATTTCACATAGAAACTTGTCTGTTGCTAGAGGGAAGTGGGAGGGAAAGGAGGAAAAAGAAAGGGATAAACTATTAGAGGGGAAAATAGAATCAGGGGAAAGGAGTAAAAAAAGGGGGAGGGGATCTAAAGGGTGGTGGATTGTTTGGAGGAGGGGGTCATCAAAAGAAAAGTACTGAGGAGGGGGGAAGGGAGAAAGGGGAAAGGAAAGGGAAAAACATATCTTGGGTAAATAAGATGGCAGGAAATAAAGAATTAGTTATTCTAACTGTTAATGTGAATGGTATGAACTCTCCCATAAAGCGGGAGCAGATAGCAGACTGGAATAAAAACCAGAATCCCACAATATGTTGTCTACAAGTAACACATCTAAAACATAGTGACACATAGAGGGTGAAGGTAAAAGGCTGGAGCAGAACCTATTATGCTTCAGCTGAACAAAAAAAAAGCAGGGGTAGCAATCCTTATCTCAGATCAAGTAAAAGCCAAGATAGATCTAATCAAAAGGGATAAGGAAGGAAACTATATTTTATTAAAGGATACCATAGATAATGCAGCAATATCAATACTAAATGTATATGCACCAAGTGCAATAGCACCCAAATTCCTAGGGGAGAAATTAAGAGACATGCAAGAAGAAATAGATAGCCAAACTATACTAGTGGGGGATCTCAACCTTGCTCTCTCAGAATTAGATAAATCAAACCACAAAATAAACAAGAAAGAAACTAGGAGATAAACCAATTGATAGAAAAGTTACATATGATAGATCTATGGAGAAAATTGAATGGAGACAGTAGGGAGTTTACTTTTTTCTCAGCAGTCCATGGAACCTATACAAAAATTGACCATGTGTTAGGGCATAAAAACCTCAAAATCAAATGCAGAAAGGCAGAAATAATAAATGCATCTTTTTCAGATCATGATGCAATAAAAATCACATGCAATATAAGGCCAGGAGAAAATGGGCCAAAAGTTACTTGGAAATTAAATAATCTAATCCTGAAGAATGAATGGGTGAAAGAGCAAATCATAGACACAATCAATAATTTCATCCAGGAGAATGACAATAATGAGACAACATACCAAATTTGTGGGATACGGCCAAAGCGGTTATAAGGGGCAATTTTATATCTCTAGATGCTTACTTGCATAAAATAGAGAAAGAAAAGATCAACGAATTGGGCTTCTTATTCAAAAAAATCTAGAAAAAGAACAAATTAAAAACCCTCAATTAAATACCAAATTGGAAATTCTAAAAAATAAAAGGAAAAATTAATAAAATTGAAAATAAGAGAACTATTGAATTAATAAATAAAATTAAGAGTTGGTTCTACGAAAAAAACAGCAAAATAGATAAGCCTTTAGTTAATATGTTAAGAAAAACGAAAGAGGAAAATCAAATTGTTAGTCTCAAGAATGATAAGGGAGAACTTTCTCCAATGAAGAGGAAATGAGAGTAACAATTAGGAGTTATTTACCCAACTTTATGCCAGTAAGTTTGATAATCTAAATGAAATGGAGGAATATCTACAAAAATCTAGATTGCCCAGGTTAACAAAAGAGGATATAAATTATTTAAATAGCCCCATATTAGAAAAAGAAATAGAACAAGCTATCAACCAACTCCCTAAGAAAAAATCTCCAGGGCCAGATGGATTTACATGTGAATTCTACCAAACATTTAAAGAACAATTAATTCCAATACTATACAAACTATTTGAGAAAATAGGGACAGAAGGTATACTGCCAAATTCCTTCTAAGAGACCGATATGGTGCTGATAGCTAAACCAGGTAGGGTGAAAACAGAGAAAGAAAACTATAGACCCATTTCCCTAATGAATATTGATGCAAAAATTTGAAATAAGATATTAGCAATGAGATTACAGAAAGTCATCCTCAGGATAGTACACTATGACCAAGTAGGATTTATATCAGGGATGCAGGGCTGGTTCAATATTAGGAAAACTATCAGCATAATTAATTATATTAATAATCAAACTAACAAAAACCATATGATTATCTCAATAGATGCGGAAAAAGCCTTTGATAAAATCCAACACCCTTTCCTATTAAAAACACTCGAGAGTATAGGAATAAATGGGCTTTTCCTTAAAATGATCGGTAGCATCTATTTAAAACCATCAGCAAGCATCATATGTAATGGAGACAAACTAGAACCATTTCCAATAAGATCAGGAGTGAAACAAGGCTGCCCACTGTCACCATTACTATTTAATATTCTATTAGAAATGTTAGCTGTAGCAACAAGAGAAGAAAAAGAGATAAAAGGAATCAGAGTAGGTAATGAAGAAACCAAATTATCACTCTTTGCAGATGACATGATGGTATACTTAGAGGACCCTAGAGACTCAACTAAAAAACTACTAGAAACAACTTTAGCAAAGTTGCAGGATTCAAAATTAATCACATAAATCATCAGCAGTTTTATATATTACCAATAAAATTCAGCAGCAAGAGATACAAAAAGAAATTCCATTCCAAATATCGGATGATAGGATAAAATATTTGGGAATCTGTCTGCCAAGGAAAACTCAGAAACTATAGGAACTAAACTGCAAAACACTTTCCACGCAAATTAAATCAGACCTAATCAATTGGAAAAACATTAAGTGCTCATAGGTACACAGAGTGAATATAATAAAAATGACAATATTACCCAAAGTAATTTACTTATTTAGTGCCATACCAATCAAACTCCCAAGAAATTATTTTACAGATCTAGAAAAAAATATTAGCAAAGTTCATTTGGAAGAACAAAAGGTCAAGGATTTAAAGGGGATTAATGAAAAAGCAAAGGCAGATGAAGGTGGCCTTGCTGTACCAGATCTAAAACTGTATTATAAAGCAGCAGTCATCAAAACCGTTTGGTAATGGCTAAGAAATAGAGCATTCGATCAGTGGCATAGGATAGGTTATCAGGACAATCCAGGCAATAACTTTAACAATTTAGTCTTTGATAAACCCAAAGACCCCTGCTTTTGGGATAAGCACTCACTATTTGGCAAAAACTGCTGGGAAAATTGAAAACTAGTGTGGAAGAAATTAGGGCTTGACCCATACCTAACACCACATACCACAATAAGATCTAAATGGGTTCAAGATCTAGACATAAAGAGTGATTTTGTAAGCAAATTAGAGGAAAGTAATATAGTTTACCTCTCAGACCTGTGGAGATGGAATAAATTTATGTCCAAAGAAGATCTGGAACTCCTAATTGAACACCACATAGATAATTTTGATTATTTTAAGTTAAAAAGTTTTTGTACAAATAAAACTAATGCAGACAAGATTAGGAGGGAAGCATCAAATTGGGAAATCATCTTTACATTTAATGGTTCTGATAAAGGCCTCATTTCTAAAATATATAGGGAATTGTCTCATATATATAAGAATTCAAGCCACTCTTCAATAGATAAGTGGTCAAGGGATATGAACAGACAATTTTCAGATGATGAAATTAAAACCATCTCTAGTCATATGAAAAGTTGCTCCAAATCATTATTGATCAGCAAAATTCAAATTAAGACAACTCTGAGGTACCACTACACACCTGTCAGATTGGCTAAAATGACAGGAAAAGATAAAGACGAATGTTGGAGGGGATGTGGGAAAACTGGGACTCTAATACATTGTTGGTGGAACTGTGAACGGATCCAGCCATTCTGGAGAGCAATTTGGAGCTATGCTCAAAAAGTTGTCAAACTGTGCATACCCTTTGACCCAGCAGTGTTTCTATTGGGCCTATATCCCTAAGAGATCTTAGAGGAGGGAAAGGGACCCACATGTGCAAGAATGTTTGTGGCAGCCCTTTTTGCAGTGGCTGGAAACTGGAAACTGAATGGATGCCCATCAATTGGAGAGTGGCTGAATAAATTATGGTATATGAATATTATGGAATATTATTGCTTTGTAGAAACGACCAGCAGGACGATTTCAGAGAGGCCTGGAGAGACTTGCATGAACTGATGCTAAGTGAAATGAGCCGAACCAGGAGATCATTATACACAGCAATAACTATATTACATGATGATCAATTCTGATCTCTGCAACAAAGAATTGTCTCAAACCAGTTCCAATTGTTCACTGAAGAAAACCATATACACCCAGAGAGAGGGATATGAAATATGGACCACAACATAACATTTTCATGCTCTCCATTGATGTTTGCTTGCATTGTGTTGCCTTTCTCTGATTTTCTTTTTTTTTTTCCTGTAGATAGGATTTTTCTTGTACAACATGTCAAGTATTTCAACATTATTAACATGTAGTGGACTTCCTGCTATCTAGGTGAGGGGAGGGGGCCGGGGGTAAAAGTTGTAATGATCAATCAATCAATGATCAAAAGTTGTAAAGATCAATGCTGGGGAACTACCCATACATATGTTATAAAAATAAAAGCTTTAATAAAAAATAACTTATTCGTGCATCTTTCTCTTCTGTTTCATCAAAATGCTTTTTTTTAATCTTCAAATTTTCATGGTTAAGGGTTTTCCCTTTTCTTCCTCAAGTATTTACATAAAGTCAATCTATTTAATCTCACATAACCTTTTTTATGGTCCTTGAAATCTGTCCTCTCCAGCCAGATCTTTGCTTCATTTCAAAAATGGCCAAGTTTTCCACTTAATGCCTTTTTTTTCTACATTCTAATATGAAAGTGAATTTATGAAATGTAGAAGTAATACCGATCCATTCATGCAATTTTTTTAACTCATTATTCTGAGATTAATATTGTAAAATTCAGTCAAGACTTGAAGGTGTTTCTCTTTTCTTAGCTGTCAATGATGCTCACTAGCAAAGCTGACATCCAATCAGATTTTCAAACTATAGAAGGTTTTCTTTTTGTTTTTCCAATTTACTACTAGAATCAGCTCTATCTTCCAATAAGCTCTCCTAACCATCTCAGCTAAGCATGGAGACAATGTAGCTTCTCTGTTCTACTCTTAGCAACCAGTTCAATTACTCTCTCCTATTTTTGTATCAATTTCAGTCCCAGTTCTTCTGGCTACTGTTCTTTCATTCTTATGATTTCTCTTAATCATCATCTAGTCTCTTCTATGACTCCTATTAATTTTTCTGTTTTGAACCAGTGTTTACTAATGTAGAGTGAATCACTTTTACCTTATAAGAAAGTTTAAAAAATGTTCCTTGCAGATATGATACAAATAATTAGTAGACAAACGACATATAGTCCCTAAAACAATTCTTTGCATTTCCTAGGAATATACTACAAAGTCCTGAAAAATGTCATATCCAAATTATCTTGAAAGAAAAAATACAGTACAGCTCTATTTACAACAGTTTGATGTTATTAACATTTCTAAGCTGCTTTTTAAAGGTCAATTCAATACTTTTATCTTAGGACTCATTTTCTTTCAAATCCTAAGGACTGTTTTAAATGTTTTCTATGGGTTTTCTCAGATAACTGTTTTTGCATCCTTTAGTAAATAAAATAGCCACATAGGTAATGCTATTTTTCTAGTGTTGGATGATAATAAATAACAGGACTTTACTATCTGCAACATTTACAGGTATTTTTAAAATATCTCAGTAACCTAGGAAGTAGGTGTTATTATTGTCTAATTTGACATATGAGGAAACTGACTGATAGAATAAGTTACACACCTAGGATCATATATAGTTTTTAACATCTGAGATTTGATAAATACAAATATAAATATATAGATGTTCATATGTAAAAGAATTTAGAGAAATTAATATTATGCTCTATCATATTAAGCAAAAATCCATCCTTTCCATCTTTGGTCAGGCTTTTCCCAGCTGCAGACTAATTTTAAACTGGAGATAAGTCCTTCACTGTCCCCAATATGAAGTAATAGATAAGAAATGAGAACTCTTACCTTTCTTCCTTATTAAAATATGTACTAATCAGAATTGATTTACCTTTCTTAGAAAATGTCCAATCAAAAGAAAGACAGATAGGATTAAAAGACCCTGTTGGCTCTTACTCCTTTGGTCACAGAAAAAAGAGAGAGGCAACAGATCCAATTTCTTTGTAACTTCCGGTCTAATCAATAAATTGGGCATGCTCAAGTCCCATTTTACTAGCAGTTTATTCACTGCTGCTATTAAAATGATACCTTACTTTGAAGAAAACTGCCTTTGATGCAATTTTATTAGCAACAATAATATGTATTCATTCACTAAATCAATAAGCATTTATTAAGTGCCTATTATGTTGTAGGAACTCTACAAAACACAACTATGTGGAAACAAGTTATAGAGAGGAAACAATAAACAGTGAAAAGGTGTTAGAAGTAAGAGGATTCAGAAAGACTTTCTGTACAAGTTTCATACAACTTTTGACTTAATGTTTCAACATAGAAGTACACTTAATGAATTTGTAAGTATGGGTGAAGCTATAACTTTGAGTAGCATATAAAGAACACTTTGACAACAGGCACATAATAAATTTAGAAAGTATAAGTCCTAATAGTTGAATTTTCTGCAATTGTGCTTTTAAAGTTACCATATATGTTATTTTTCCAATATGATCTCATCCTTGAATCCTTCCTCCCAAAGTCATAATCATCACCATCACCATCACCATCATCACTATCATCATTATCACCATCATCAGTGTATTTTGGAGTTCTAAGTTAATTGTTTTATTTGTTTGTTTTAAGCACTAGCAGCAAACACTAAGTTGAGCATTTTTGCAAGATACCAATGAAATTTTTCAAAACATCTGATAATGTCAGTCATGAATCTAGCAAGTAAATCAGGTATTAACTGTTGAACAGATAACAGGGTCTCATTTTTGAAGTGACTATTGGAGAGTTTTGAAACACACAGGATATAGTTACATTCAATTATATAAGACAAATGCAGTATATTTAAATATTGATTTCAACTACCTGTCTATTTTTTAAAAGAACAACATGTCTATATTTTATATTGTTTGTTATGGAAATGCTTTCACTAAAGTAACTCCTGCATAGAATACAATATGCTATATACTCATTTCACAAAAAAATGTTTAGTTGATAATAAAATATAAATCATTGTTTGGTCATTTTTAAACCACCAATGCTTTGTTTTTTATTCTAACAAGCAAATTTACTGCATAGAAAATATCTGTATTTATGTGATGATACAGGGTATAGTGTGTCGGAACTGAAGTCAGGGAGAAGAGTTCAAGTATGTTCTTAGATGCTTATTAGCTGCACATTCCTAGACATGTTAGATAACTTCTGTTTTCCTGAGTAGGATAATGATAGTAGATAAAGCACCTTCTTCTCAGAGTCATTGTGAGCATAAAATGAGATAATATTTGTAAAATGTGTTTAGCACAGTTTATAGCACATAGTTGGTATTATATAAATGCTTATTCCCTTCCCCCATCTTCATGTCAAGAACATTGAAGATACATGTCAAATAGTGTAGTCACTATATATCATATATAGACATATAATCACACTTCTTATTCTTATTTTTCATATATTCTTGTTTTTATTGTTCTAAATCTATTTCCATTTTTAAATAATTCATTAAATTTCTGACTTTTGTAACTGTCTCCCTTTAGTCTAGATCAACAGTATGAGGTCAGCAGTGGCAGACAATCTGAGAACTGGCACATAACCCTTGATGCATCCTTTATTAAAACATGCAACTTTTCGTAAGATTGGAAGAGTATAAAATGCACCTGTGTTTTCATGACCCTTGATTTTGAACTTAATATGCATTATTAAGCTATGATTTATTCTTCCCAATTGAATAAGTTCCATAGGGACTAATAAAATAAGTAATATGTTAAAGAAAATCTTTCCCAAGCCAAAGTCATGGAACTAGCTAAAGAAATGTTGTATGGAATTTGTATATTATTATACTGTTTTTTATTATCAATTTTATTTTCAAGAATACCACATGGAAAAAATGAACACATTTAAGTAGATTTAAGAAGTGGATGAAATGATGGTTAAGTAAAATATTCCCAATTTTGATGGCCAGCAGTTTTGTTTCTATTGACCTCTGGACAGTGACCATGTGACTTATACACTAACCATTGTTCAGGCATACACTGAAGAATGAAAGGTCCTGGGGGAGGGGTGCGGAAATGAGTACAAAATATATTTTTAGTTTCATCAGTTCTTTCCTCATTTCCTTGAATCTAAATAATCAACAACAGAAAAAATAACAAAAACAAGCCCAAACATATAGCATTCATTGATTTCAAAGGTGTAAATGGTCAGACTGAAATTCATTGATTTCAAAGGTGTAAATGGTCAGACAATTGGCTCCCATAAGCTGGTTCAACTGACTCCAGAAAATCACTTATTTATTTTACTTCCCTTCCAAGAAAATATTAGATTCTGCCCTGTGACACCTTAGCTATGATAGATATACTTTTGCTTGATTCTTCTTAAGACCAAGCTTTCATGTCACTTCTTTGTCATTTTTTAACTTCACTGGCATACATACAATTATTTCAGTTTTAACTCCACTTGATGTGTTATGTTCTCATATTCAAATGTACCTATTTATGGAGAAAGATTATCTCACTTTATTGTATTGCTGTGTGTATCCTCAGTTCTTATCATGCTAACTGACATGTAGTTAAGCACTTAATATACATTTTATCTTTCAATTATTACTATGTTATTTTATTCATAAGAGCATCCCTTTTTGTGATCAGGTCATAATTCATCCATTTTTTATAGTCTGCACTTCTTTTCCATAACCTCATTCATTTTACAGGAAAGTACTACCAATCATCCTGGAATATTCCTTTATTTTTCTTCAGAATGAGTAGAGAGTATAAGGATGATCCCCAAGTTTCATCTGGTGATTTAAAACATTACTTTAGTACCACTCATATTACTGATAATGATGAATCAATTTTTGGCTTGTAATATTTGCTACCTACTGGTCCCCATTTCTCATTAGGTAATACTCAACTTTAAAAAAAAAAACTGAAATTTCATGACTCAGAGACATTAAATGGCTCTGGTAGAATATTGATTGTATAAAAGATAGGCATTTGCATGAAGGAAAAACTTAAGATCATAAAAAGCACCACATAATTTCCAAAAGGAAATTTCTGTTAGATTATTGTTCATTGGTCCATTCTGACTCTGGCTAATCATCCATTTATAGTTGCCTGTCCTAGATATATATACTAAGGGACCAACTCTATGGGCTGTTCATCCAACTGCATCTTATGACCATCAGCTATACTTTCCAAAATTTTTTAGTCATGCTTCAAGGATTCCTTTTAGTGCCTCCTTAAATCTTACACTCCTTGGCTCCACAAATACATACCAGAACTCATAACTATTATTTTCATTAGGCTTGCAGATTTTCACCATCTGTTAAGCCAAAATTCTATACTCTCCCCCCACTTTGTTTCTTCACATTTGTTGACCATTCATTGAGTGGTCTAATTCATGAGTCTACCATTAGAGGTAAAAATTGTGATCGTCCTTCATCCCATATGGTAAATTGATTGATATTTCAGTCTTTCCCAAATTCCAGTTGCCTGGATAGCTGGTATTCAAATCAAAATCAGAATGCTCATGAAAACCAAATGTAATCTAAAGAGCAGCTGCTTTAATCCTCTGGAATTAATGTCTCTGATTTTTTTAATTGTTAAATGATGTTATTTTATTAGAATAATAAATAATTCATGATATGCATATACACTTGTGAAAAGAAATCTGAACCTATATAGTTTTCTTTTTTTTGTAGAACATTTATTTCTTTCATAAGAGACATTCAAAAATTTTTTTGTCGCTGAGAAGTCATCTCAATTAATACATATGTATAGTTTTCTCCCCAGGCATCCTGCTTCATAGTAGCAAAATGAAGCTGTGATCCATTTTACTACAAGTAAAATGTTACAAAATATTTACAAGGAAAGTTAAAAAAACAACCAAAACCAGAAGTAAAAACACAAAAAACACTGGATGAAATGCATTGGTTTCTGACAACTACTCCGATGACTTACCTAACCCATTTAAGAAAAGGATTTCAAAAATAAAATTACAGACACTAAAATCCTGTCTATCTCATGCCTCCAAAGAAAAAAGGAAATGGTGGTGGTGGATATAGTAAAGACGTGAAGGGACACTGCTACAGAAGTTTACCTATCTACTCTGAATGAAAAAAAATATTTTTCTTCTGTGCAGTGAATTCTGATTCTGAATGAAAAATCTTTTTTCTTCTGTGCAGTGAATTCTAAACAAAGCTAAATAACATTAAGACAATCCTTGCACTGAAGTTAGGAAATGCTCTGACAGAGTATAAGTTAACTTCTCTGCACTCAGGTCCAAGAACTCCTTCCTTTATGAACCATGTTTTCTAATAGGAATTTGTGGGATTATAACTTCCCCTGGCATCATAAGCTGTCACAGCAGTCCCTCCATCTCCTTCACGAAAGCTTCATATACATCATCCTTGGTTTGTACTGAAACAGGTGCGGAGGGGCCAGATTTAGGAACTGCTTTGGCAAGGGGCATAGTAGAATCCTCTTCTGACTTTCTTTGAGGAGCAGAAGTAGCTCCTTTGTTTTCTCGTCGAACCCTCAGTGCGGTGGGCACAAATCTGGTAATTTCTGCCTTGGGATTGGTGATTTGTGGCTTGGCACTGATGGTGCTGTGGCTTTCTTCTCAATAGTGGCTACACTGGTGTCATCCACTTTGGGTCTCTGGATCAAATTGGCTGGGGCACTTAAAACCCCTGGATTAGGCAAAGGAGCTGGTGGGAAAAGCCCAGGTGAAGCAGGTCCAAGTGGAGGCACCAAAGGTGGGCGCATTATACCAGGACGGGGTGGAGGGATACCTGGAGGTGCTGGGGGAGGTAGCCTCGGTGGTGGTCCTTGTGGAGGAGGACCTGGAGGAAGACCAGGAGGTGGGCCTGGAGGTGAACCAGGAGGTCTGCCTGGTGGAGGACCAGGAGGTAAAAGTCGAGGTAAAGGCCCTCGAAGCCCTGGCATTCCAGGTGGTCTTAAGAATGGAGGAGCTCCTGGAGGAGGACCAGGAGGAAGGCCAGTGGATGGCCCAGGTGGTCGTAATGGTGGAGCAGGTGGTGGTCCAAGAGGAGGTGGTCCTGGCATGGGAGGTGCCTGTATCTGGGTAGGAGGAGCAGACTGTGGAGGTGGTTGCTGCTGTTGAGAATCAGGAGATGATGATGCCCCATCAGGAAGAGATTCTTCTTTGTGCTGCTGCTGTGTAGTATCCTCTGACTCAGAGTCATCAGAATCTTCCTCATCATCATCCTCTGAAAATTCCTCAACTTCTCGTCCCTCTTCAGGAATTTCCTGACCTGCTATTCTAAGCATCATAGCTTGAAGAGGTGTCAATTCCTTCATGTTTTTCTTTTTCTTTCTTGATTTTCCAGGAACATCAGCAAATCGTACACTGAGACCTGACTTTTTGTCTTCATTTTTCTCTCTCTCTTCATCATCACGGTGCATGAACTCCTCTCCTTCACTGTCAGCATCTGACCTGTCAGTGTCACTGTCATCACTGCTATCATCGTGCTTATCTTGATCCATGTCTTCAGGATAACCTTCATCTTCGCTGGTACTAGAAGCATCATCATCATGACCACGATGAGCAAGTTCTGGACTATATAAAATATTCTCCTCTCGATGACGAGGGGCAAGCTCTAAGGCAAAGCCCACTTTACGGCCATACATCTGCAGAAGCTGGGGAGGAGGTGGCCCAGGGGGTGGGCCAGGAGACTTTCTGCCAGGAGGCAAACGAGGAACACCATGTCCAAGAAGAGGAAGTATAGAAATTGCCCTGGTGGGAGGTCCATAGGCAGAAGTTTTTTTGAGAATGGAGGGTGGCTGTGCACCAGGCAATGGGATGTCTTGGATCAAGATGTTAGAAGGAGCATGAGGCATATCTGGCAATAGGATGCTTTCCACCTCAACATGCTGAGCATTCTTTACAGCATTGACGTATTGGCTAAGCTGGGCCCTCTTCTGCTCATATTCCACCTCTAATTTTCGAAGCTCTTTGTAGATATCTGGATTCTCCTTTTCATAAAGTCGGAGAATACGTTCAAAAGTTTCACGAAGTTTTTTTTCGCTTATCTTTTAGAATCTTTTCATTTAGCTGTGGCTGCTGTACTGGATTAAACTCCATCTCATCCAGTTTCTCAATGTCCTGGATAATCTGTTTGGGATCCTTCATTTTTAGTACTGCTGCTCGAACCATCATTCGTTGTTTCTTATTCTTTTTTTAATTCCCTTTTCCGGGCTTCTTTTCGAGCCTGGTCAGTGGGATTCATGAACTTCCCACTCTTGGTGGACGATGTAGATCTCCGTCCCATTTTCAAAGGTTATATGGTTTCGTCAGTTAAGGGGGGAAATTTTTTTTTTCATTCAAAGTAATAGACCGGAACTACAATCAGCAGAAGTCTTGGGTGATTCTCATACGCTTTTTCATCAAACTGTGTAACATCCACCTATAGTTGTACTTTTAATAAGGAGTGGGTACTGTGGCCAGAGTACTCCAATGATTCTTGAAGACAAAGAAGCTAGCTTCAGATTCCAACTATTAAACTCACTATTTGCAGTGATCTTGGGCAGCTCAGGGAACCTCCATGGACCTCAGTTTACTCATCTTTCGGCTGCTCGCTGTAGGCAGCGAGGGTCACAGGGCCGTGCGCGGCGCCGGCTCCCGCGTCCTCCTCCCTCTTCTTTGGCCGGGGGCGGAAGGCTTTCACCTTCACCCTGAACCTATATAGTTTTCAAAAACAGAGGTGTGTGTGTGTGTGTGTGTGTGTGTGTGTGTGTGTGTGTGTATTCATGTATGTGTATACCCTCTGGATTGCATGCCCCAGTAGCTTTTTTTATATTTTATCTTCATATCTGTTTGGATATGCTATTATATTTCAGCAAAATGTAAACTCAATGAGGGAAGGAATGGACATATTTTTGTTTTTATATCATCACTTTTTACAACAGGCTCTGGTGTATAGAAAGAACTTAATAAATGTATCTTTAATTGAATAAAATCCAGTTTTCTTATCAATAAAATGAAGAAATTGAACTAGATAGTCTCTAGTCACTTCCTGTTCTCAATCCATGATCATATGATTTTTTCTAATTAAAGTTCTCCCTAATTATCTTTCAGATCTAATTCTTCATGACCTTTTTGCTTTGTTCAATTCCTTAATTATCATTTGTAAACATTTAATGTATCTCATTAGACCCCCTTACTTTTCTTTATAGATTATATATGACTCTTCTGAATGGTATTACTTGTGTTAATTCTGAAATCTATTCTTGCACTACTGGCCTTATATTATCTTTCCAGTGCCTAAGCATAATGTTCTCTGCCCACCATTAAGCTTAACGAGGGCTATTTGGCATATTCATGAAAAATGTAATTTCTGTTTAGAAAACGGGGTTACTCAGGAGAAAAAAAAAACAAAATACTTTATATGGGGCTTTCTTTTTCTAACAATGAAGTTTGGATGAGACCATCTCAGTCCCATCTTCCAAATCCATTATATTGGAAGGCTCCAAGAAATTAGAACACTTCCATCACCACATGGTATGCCTCCATTATCAAAAGGGTAAAAAAGTACTTCTCTCCAAAAAATCAGCATATTCACTTGTGAGGGGTTCAGATACGAGTCAACGTAGATGCTGAGTAGGAGGCATGTAATTTGGCAGTCTTTTGTTGGCAAGAAACTTTTTGTCATCTCTTTGGCCAAAATCTCAAGAGGTATCTGACAGCATGGGATCTTCCCTTTCTTTTTTAAAGTTTGCAAAGATAATCCATTTGTTACTCAATGGGAAAACAGCATGACATGTTACTCACTATCCATTGTGCTTAGCTTTAATAAGTTTACTTTAGGTGGTTTCTCAGTGAATATGACTCATTCAGAAGCCCCATGGAATCTGTTAATTGTGACCTTTGGGTAGACTCTCAGCTGCAATCACCTATCTTATTCTCTTCCTGTTGAATAAAGTTTTAAAGAAATAGTTTCACTGATGGAAAACACTTTTTTATTCAGTTTTAAAATCAACTAAGTAGAAAAAAATCAAAGCTCTTCTATGATCCAGGAACCTACAGGGCATTTTCTAAGAACTTGATAAGTTCTGTAGTATAAATCATCTATGAGGTGGTAGATTTTAAAAGAGGATTTTGAAATTTTTGCTCTGTTTCTTCTTTTTCATGTTGGTGCAGTTCTTAATTTATTTAAATTAAAGAGGCAGGAGGCAAGTAGAAAGGGTATTAAAGGAGACTGAAACAACATGAATTTTTAACTGTTCCAATTGAACCCAATAGAATTCTAGTATGATATTAAATTATATAATTGAAACAATAAGTAGTCTAATGGTAGCTTCTTTTTGAGGTTGACAAAAAGGCTATGTATGGTAGGAAAAAATCCACAATTTTACTGAGGATGGGAAGTTTCATTATTTTCTTATAGGAGACAATGGACTGCAGAGCTTACAATTAAAGTGTTTCTCATTTTGGTCAAAGACACAGTTAGTGATGCAGCTGGACAGATTTTTTTTTGAGGATGATTTTCTCCTCAGTTATAAGTGTCTTCTCAGTGTGGTACTTTCTACTAGAGAAATAAAATTTCTATTATGATGCATACATGGGATTTACAGTTTTAAAAAAAAAAAAACAATCAATGTTTATTTTTTTCACAGTAGTTAAGTCCTTGACTTGATTCAAAGCTCATATCTCATTGTTGCTCATAGATGGCCTAGAAAGTCATAACTAGAGCCTTAATACAACTTTCATCTATGTTCTTTTAAGAGTAAACTCAGTGACTTACACAAATTGATGCTAAGTGAAATGAGCAGAACCAGGAAATAATTATACATGGCAACAAGAAGACTATAAGATGATCATTTCTGATGGACATGGTTCTCTTCAACAATGAGATGTTTCAAATCAGTTCCAATTGTTCAATGATGAAGAAAGCCATATCCACCCAGAGAGAAGGCTGAGGGATCTGATTGTGTACCATAATATAGCATTTTCATGCTTTCTGTTGATGTTTGCTTGCATTTTATTTTCCTTCTCAGGTTTTTTTTTCTTGTAGATTTGATTTTTCTAGTACAGTAAGATAACTGCATAAATATATATATATATATATGTATATATATATATGATTTGTCATATATTTTAACATAATTAACATGTATTAAACTACCTGCCATCTAGGGGAGGAGGAGGGGAGAAAGAGAGAAAAATTTGAAAAAGAAGGCTTTGCAAGGGTCAATGTTGAAAGATTACCCACGCATATGTTTTGCAAATAAAAAGCTTTAATAAAAAATTAGTTACAGATCATCAAAAAAAAAAAGAAAAAAAAATGTGACCTAGCAACTGGTTCTGTGAGACTGCAGCCTATGCTCCCTCGGTAATAATACCTGATGAACACTGGGAAAAGAAAATTCTTTCCTCTAAAATGGATATGATTTTATTATTGGAAAAACATTAAAGAATAATGTGCTGCCATCTGCTTTTATGCTGTACTCTAAAGCTCATGGGGTCTTCAGTCTGATTTTGCTATTGACATCTCTTCTGTGTGTT
Organism: Myrmecobius fasciatus; assembly: GCA_023553655.1. Taxonomy (NCBI): domain Eukaryota; kingdom Metazoa; phylum Chordata; class Mammalia; order Dasyuromorphia; family Myrmecobiidae; genus Myrmecobius; species Myrmecobius fasciatus. Next base: position 135,670 of record JAJPUD010005868.1, read on the forward strand.
ATTTGTCTCAGTAAAATGTGAATTCCTTGAGAGCAGGGACCATCTCCATTTTACTATCTGGTTTTCTATTTGTCTCTAAGATTCTATTTGTATTTCTTATTATTTATAAATAATAAAAACTTAGTAGTCAAAAAAGAGTAAACTGACTGTATTTGTCAATACCTCTGTGTTTCCAGTTGGCTATTTTATTTTGTCTTTGCTTTCTCTAGGAGTTATATTGCTTTGGAGATCAACCATTGTCAGCTATTGTGCAATAACTCTTGTTAAATGATTTCATTAGCACTTGCTTCTGGTCAATCAAGCTTGAACTTCTTTCTTGAGAGATGGCATAGGAGAGTGAGGTCTTATTTTTCTATTATCATTTCCTAAATTCTGCTATTATTTTAAGGTAAGTAAAGTAAAATCACATAGTATGATACCTTTTTCATTGTAGGTATTTGTCAAATAATGTTTGGTATTTAAGTTAAATACGTATTAGTCCTGTCATAAAAGAAAACACAAACAAAAATAACAACAACAACTTCAAGAAAAATAAAGTTTAAAAAAGCATATTTCAATCTGTATTCAGACACCATCAGATTTTTTTCTCTGGGGACCAATAATATTTTTCATCCTAAGTTCTTCAAAGGTGTCTTGGATCATTGTATTGTTAAGAATAGCTCAGTCATTCACAGCTGTTTATCTTTTAATATTGCTGTTACTTTGTACATAGGGCATTTAACTTTGCATCAGTCTTTCCAGGTTTTTCTGAGAGCATCTTGCTCACCTTTTCTAATAGCATAATAGTATTCCATTATAACCACATGCCTCAATTTGTTGTCATTCTTTAATTGATAGGCATTTCCCCCCAATTTCCATCTCTTTGCCAACAAAAGAGAACTGCTATAAATATATATTTTTTGTTTTTGTATATGTTTTGTATATATAAGTGCTTTTCTTTTATTAAAAAAAAAAACTTTTGGGATACAGACCTAGAAATGGTTTTGCTAAGTCAAAGGGTATGAATGGTTTTATAGCCCTTATGGAATAGTTCCATATTGCTCTACAAAATGTTTGAATATGTTCACAAATCTACCAAAAATGCATCAATGTTTCATTTCCTCACATTTCCTCAACCATTTGTCATTTTCATTTTCTGTTCTATTAGCCAATCTAATAGGTATAAGGTAGTAGCTAAAATTGTTTTAATTTGCATTTCTCCAAGCAATGGTGAGCTGGAGCATTTTTTTCATATGGCTATAGATTGATTTCATTATTTCATCTCAAAACAATTAATATATTTTGATGATGTATCAGTTGGGGAATGTCTCTTGTTCTCTTAAAAGAAATGAGGTCTTTATCACACAAACTTGTTTGAATATTTTTTTAACAGTAACCATTGCTAAGTATCTTTCCCTCCATCCTATTCCCCTTGTTTATTCTATTCTCTCTCCTTTCACTTTGTCCCTCTCAAAAGTGTTTTTCTTCTGACTACTCCCTCTCCAAATCTACCCTCCCTGCCATCATCACTCCTTTTCTCTGCCATCTTGCCTTCACTGTTTCCATATTTCAATTGTGATAGACCCCTGATGACAATAACAGCAGTGATGAAATTAAGTTTAGATTATTTAGACCTTTAATATACATAAAGCATTTTATAAACATCTCACTTGAGCACGCAAACAATCTTATAATGTAGGTATTATCATCATCTTCATCTGATAGCCAAGAAATCTAACACAGAAAGACATCAATTAATTTTTTTATTTTATTTTATTTGCATAACATATGTCTGGGTAATTCTTCAACAATAACCCTTACATAGCTTTCCGTTACAAATTTTTCCCCCCAACTTCCCCACCCCTTCCCTAGATGGCAGGATATCCACTACATGTTAATTATGTTAAAATATTGGCAAATCGAATATATGTATACATATTTCCAAACTTATCATTGTTGTGCAAGAAAAATCTTATCTACACAAACAATATATCAGATAAAGGAAACACAATGTAAGCAAACATCAATCAAGGAGTATGAGAATGTTATGTTGTGGTCCACATTTCGCATCCCTCTCTCTGGGTGTATATGGCTTTCTTCAGTGAACAATTGGAGGTGGTTTGAAACATATCATTGTTGAAGAGAGCCAAAGACATCAATTAATTTACCAAGACTTAGAGAATTATGTATATTTTTTGTGGAAAAATCTAATTGCTTGCAAAGTCAGTGCTTTTCCATTAAACATATTGTGAAGCATTGATGTAGCAATATAGATCAAAACTCATCCATACCTTGTTATGCTATATAATTGTTATATCTGTCTTTCCATGAGACATTTAAAAATATATTCACAGTAATCTCAAGATCTTCCAAAGTTTTACTAAGAAGGAACTGGCAATACTATTGTAGACCCCTCCTGCCCATTTATGACCTTTCATTCACCCAATGATGAGCCTGCCTCCATTTTAGACATTTATATCCTTCATATATCTCTTTTGCAATATCTTGCATATAGAACATCATTGAAAATATTCTAATATGATTACTCTCTTTATCACTTCTTCCTGAAACCCTCATTCCATCAAAAAAGGAAATTAAACTTTTACCTCTTACATAAGGACTTTCTGTGTATTTCTTCTCCCAATTGTTAACAATTTACTTCTGTCTCTACCTTATCTCTATTTTTGCATCACTTATACATTTCTCTATATCCATATAGATCTGTGTCTATACCTGCTCATATATGTGTGCATATGTACATAGCACAAATATATGTTATTCATGTGTACATGTGCTTTGTGTATTATATAAAGGTATGTGTATATATATATATATATAATCTTCATATTTCTTTATTAATCATCTATATACAATTTGCTCTATTTAGCAAAATACGGTAAAAAACACTTTGAGAGCAAAGACACTTTACAATGTTGGCTTTTTCACCTAGTGTTTATACTATATTATATAGTGGAACTAGAATGTTGGTACATAGGAGACCCTTTGTAAATATGTACAGTTTCGTTTTATTGATTTGAATGCTGTGTGTATTTACACCAACACTGTTGCATTTTATTCCCATTTATGTCTTTAATTTTTTTCCTGATATGGAAGTGTTTCATGATTATCAATTATATAGTAGTACAAAAAGGATTTTACTTGTTACAAAGATAAGCTTTTTTTTAAGTGCAATCCATTGAGTGTTATCATTGTAATTATGTACAGTTTGACTAAATGCACTACTTACTAATTTTAAGCTTTTCCTTAAGGGTATATATCATTAAGCTACCTAGATATCTACCTCTCTATTAATGTTTTTTTTGGTCAGTCTTTTTTATGTTTCTTTTTTCTGTGTCTTTTCATTCCTCCTTCCCTACTTCTATCCACCTATTCATCTATCTGTCTGTTGGACAGTCTGTATGTCTATTTATCTGTCTATTTATCATCTGTCCATCAGTCTAATCTCTTTAAGGTGAATATGCTTCAAGTAATTCTCCATGGCTATGAATTAGGACCTGTAGCTACAGTGGAAAAAACAAAAGGAAACAGTAACTGCTTTCAAGGAGCTTGTATTTTCTTGAGGAAAGACAAATATAGAAATAAATAATATAGAGCGAATGATAAGTAATCAGAAAGCAATTCTGAAGAGGGAAACTAGTGTTTGTGGAATATGGGATCAGAATGAAAAGAAGACTAATGTTACAGTAATCATTTAATTAAATTGATCCATGAAGGAAGTTTGGAATTTAAGAAACAGAGATTTTAAAATACTTTCAATTTTTACTCCTATATCAAGTGAAGCAGTGGGAAAATGACTACTTTGAGGTTATTTATGAAAAAAAGGAAAGACTAATTTGTGATTGGGAAGCTCCTTGTGACACTTTACAAAGAACAACATATTTTGATTTTGTGGCAACCGTTTGCTTAAGAAATCCTTTAGATGACATCCAGTTAACAAAGTGGTGAGGAAGATATGAATGTTGTTAGAGATGTCAAGTATAGAGCAAATTTTGATTGTGGAAAAGGAAATTTACCATATTGACAAAAGAGTTATTCATAGACTAGCATTACAGGGGAAAATATAATAAAAATCCAGATGTGAAAGCTTAAAAGATAAAATCACAAGATATGAAACTTTAACTATAAACCTTATCTCTAGCATGGAGCCTAGCTCCTTCAGTCTAGACCCATTTAACTTTAAGTCCCAGACTTCCTTGGCAAAGTTACCCCCCTCACCCATTCAATCTTTGACAACTCAGAAATGTTACTTTTACTGTCATCTATAACCTGATTCTTGACATCTTTAATATTGACAATGTATGTTTCTTTTTTTTTTAAATTTCTATCCATAGCTACAACCTCCCTGCCACCCACAGTCCTATTCTTCTAGTTCAATAGTCCCTTAAGCAACATCTTGTACAAAATTCCTCTTGGTCAAGTCAGTCAAAAAGAAATCTATTTGCAGATGTTCAAAAATGTGAAATATTTTCTAGGTCTGACATTTTTACTACATTTCCCCTTCAGAAGCTAATTCAATTTTACTGTTGAGGAAAACTGTCATTTTACTATAGACTAAAATGAAGAAAGAAAAAAAGAAGGAAAAAATACTCTGCTATGAAAATGGTAACATTTTCTCCTCAGGGGAAAAATAGTGATTCGTATATCCTCTCCAAGTAAAAACTGAGATGTGACATGAAGTCATCATTTTCATAAAGCAGCTTATTCTGGATTTCAATAATTGATGGGAGAGATCTTTATGAGTTCAACGATAAAACTATTTCTCAGAAAAGCCCAGGCTTTTGTAGGAAACAGATCATAAGCCCCACTTTTGGGGAAGAGCAGAGGAGCAAGAAGACATGGGAACCAAATCCAAAGTCTCATTCAAAATTCATGGATAAAGTGAATCTTTCTATTGAATTTAGGATGTTATTCACTTGAAAAGAAAGGAGATTATTCACTTTGCTCATCTAATTTTGGGGAGCCAAGATTTTTTCTGATGTATAGAATAAAACTTTTACTATTCTATAGATAGAATTTGGTCCAAATTTTAGTCCCATCAAATGAAATTTTATTTTAAGTTCTTTGAAAAATGATGATTGAAACTTAGACTGAAAATAACATAGTAAATTACAGTAAAGCTCAATTAAAATGCACCATCTATAACATCAATTGCTCTTCCAGAATTTTCTTTATGTACCCTAAAACCCCCAAACTATGTGATCATCATGCATTACTTATAACTTCCTTGTTTCTGCCTCTGTTCTTTGAAAATCAAGGAATCATACAAACCCCTCTTTACATGTCCCACTGTTGTTTTCCATTTTTTTAAAAAAAGATTTATAAAAAATTTATTTGCTCAGCATTGATTCTGAAGTCAGAATAACGTTTCAAAATTCACTTTTGACTCTTTGAATACATGTGATATTGTGAAGGCATTTAATTTTTCTCTGTGTCAGTTTCTTCATTAAATTAAATATTTTATCTAGATGCCTTCCACAGTTTATTTTAACTCTATATCTTTTATTTTTTAATTTCTTTCAGATATCAGTGGTATTGCTGGATCAACAGGCCTACAGAGTTTTTTTTCTTTAATTAATTGTTTTATTTTTTCTGGATATACGTAGATAATAACTTTTTAAATACACATTTCTTTATGAATCAAGTGGGAAAAGAAACATCAGAACAAAAGGAAAAAACCATGAGGGGAAAAAAAATAGAAAAAAGAAGTGAATATAGTACTGTTGATTTACACTCAATCTCGATAGTTCTCTTTCTGGATGCAGATAGCATTTTCTATCCAAACTTTATTGGGATTCCCTTGGATCACTGAACTACTGAGAAGAATCAAGTCTTTCATGGTTCATTATCACAAAATCTTGTTAGAGTTTACAATGTTCTGCTTGTTTCACTCAGCATCAATTCATGTAAACATTTCCAGGCCTTTATAAAATCAGCTTGGTCATCATTTTTAATAGAACAATAATATCTCATTACCTTCATATTCCACAACTTATTCAACTACTCCCCAATTTATGGGCATCTATTCATTTTCCAATTCATTACTTACACAACAGGAGCTGCTACAAACATTTTTTGCATTTGTTATTTCTTTCCCCTCCTTCCATTTTCCTCTAGAAAAAAAAATATGTGAAGCGGCTGGTGGAAAGATTCTGGCAAGAACAAGATCCAAAAGCAGAAATTGGTTCTGCTCCTTTACAGGCAGGCAGCTTTGAAGAGAACACAAGCTTCCTGTTCCATGATTTACCTGAAACTATACTTCCATTATCTCATGTGTTCCTCACAACATATCTCTGAAATAGGAACTAAAGATATTACTATTCTTTTTCTTTTCTTTTTTTTACAGATAACGAAACTGAGACCTAGAATATTTAATTGGTTTTTGAATAACTTGACCACGATCACATGACTAGCTAATATGCAAGATGACATTTGAAAGCAATCCTTCTGTGGGGGCAGAGACAAGATGGCTGAATGCAGACACGACTCTCTGTGACCTCCTCTAACCTTCTCTCAAACCGACAGCAGATTAAGCCTCTAAATTGGTTTTGGAGTAAAAACACCCCCAAATATTTGGAGTACAACACATTTCCAAAAGAAGTTACCTTGGAAGAACTTCAGAACAGGTGTGTTTTAATTAGGCAGGGGGACAGTCTGCGGACCCCAGATGGCAGGATGGTGAACCAGGACAGGAAGCTGGTCCTGGACTCAGAGCATGGCAGTTTCTAAGCACCTGGGAAGTTTCTGTGAGCCTCTTAGGCTACTCTGTCCTGGTTGCAAACAGGTGCTTTGGCAGATCTGCCTTTTATAAAAGTAGATTGTCAACTACTGAGAACTCTGGACCTAGCACAGATTGCCCAGCACTGGAAGTCAATCAGCAGAACTGCTCCAGGGCAAATTCAAGCAGTTATCACTCCTTTGCTTCGAACAGATCTCAACCTTTAAAAAATGAAAAAAAAAAAAAAAAAGAACTCTCTCCATAGACAGCTATTATGAAGAGAAAGAAGAATAGACCTCAGATCCTGAGGTTCATAAAGTTAAAGTAACTCCAGAAGAAACCTCAAAGGGAGACATGAGTGGGTCCCCATTTTACAAGGCTTTCCTGGAAGACTGCAAAAATAATCTTAAAAAAGAATTAGAAGAAAAATGGGGAAATGAAATGAGTTCATTGCAAAAAGGAATAGAAAAAGCAGATAATGCCCTACAAAAGAGATATGAAAAAGACACCAATTCACTGAAAAACAAAATTGGTGAAATGGAAAAATACTGTAATAAAGAAAAAAAATCAAATGGCCAATTACAAAATGAGATAAAAAAGGTAACTGAACAAAATAATACACTAAAAGTTAGAATTGAAGAAATAGAAGTGAATGAATCAATAAGACTTCAAGAATCAGTCAAACAAAAACAAAAAACATCAAAAAATAGAAGAAAATATGAAATATCTTCGAGGAAAAACAATTGACCTGGAAAATAGATCTAGGAGAGACAATCTAAGGATTATTGGATTTCCTGAAATCCATGATGAAAAAAAAAGAACCTAGACACTATCTTGCAGGAAATCATGAAAAAAAAAAATGCCCTAATGTTTCAGAATTAGAAGGTAAAATAGCCATCAAAAGAATTCACTGATCACATCCTGAAAGAGACCCCAAAATTAAATCCACAAGGAATGTCATGGCTAAATTTCAGGACTACTCACCAAGGAAAAGATATTGCAAGCAGCTAAAAATAAACAATTCAAATATTTAGGAGCCATAATTAAGATTGCCCAGGATCTATCAGCTTCCACCTTAAAGGATTGAAGTGCCTGGAATCAGATATTCTGAAAGGCAAACAAACTTGGATTACAACTAAGAATAAGCTATCCAGCTAGAATGAGCATTATCTTTCAGGGAAGAAGATGGACATTGAATGATACAGGTGAATTTCACCTATTTCTAATGAAAAGACCAGATCTGAAGAAAAATATTGACCTCCAAACACAGAACCCAAGAGAAGTATAAGAAGGTAAAAAGGAAAGAACTTTTGAGAACTATATTTCTATTATGGGTATATTAAGGAATGTGAGTATAATTTGATTTTACTTTGAAAATATTAAAAAGTAACAAGAGGTAGAAAGGGGATCATACTGGAAAAAGAGGAAAAAGGAGATAAAATAAGGTAAAAAATAAGGAGGTAAAAATAAGGTAAAATCTCATGACGAGGCAAAGAAAACTTAATATAATAGAGAGAAAGAAAGGAGGGGAATGAGCATTGTGTGAATCTTACACTCATCAGATTGGGCTCTAAGAGGGAATATCAGAAATATTTGATTTCACAGAAAAACTTGTCCCACCTTATAGGGAAGTGGGAGGAAAAGGGGGAAAAGAAAGTAAAGATTAATAGAAGAGAAAATAGAAGAATTAGGGCAAAAGTGTAAAAAGGGGAAGGGGCTCAAAAGGGGTTAGACTGTTTGAGGGAAGAGGCGATCAAAAGCAAAATACTGGGAAGGGGGAGAGGAGAAAGAGGAAAGGAAAGAGAAAAACATAACTTTGGAAAAATAACATGGCTGGAAATACAGAATTCATTATTTTAATTGTGAATATGAATGGGATGAACTCTCCCATAAAACCGAAGCAGATAGCAGACTGAATTAAAAGTCAGAATCCTACAATATGTTGTTTACAAGAAACACATATAAAGCACAGATGTATGTATATACAAAGTGAAGGTAAAGGGCTGGAGCAGAATCGATTATGCTTCAGATGAACAAATAAAAGCAGGAGTAGCAATCCTGAACTCAGATCAAGTAAAAGCAAAAATAGATCTAATTAAAAGAGATAAGGAAGGAAACTATATCTTACTAAAGGGTACCATAGATAATGAAGCAATATCAGTACTAAACATATATGCACCAAGTGGTATGGCATCCAAATTCCTAGAGAAAAAGTTAAGAGAGATGCAAGAAGAAATAGACAGCAAAACTATACTAGTGGGGGATCTCAAACTTCTTCTCTCAGAACTAGATAAATCAAACCACAAAATAAATAAGAAGGAAGTTAAGGAGGTAAACAAAATGTTAGAAAAGTTAGGTATGATAGATCTTTGGAGAAAATTGAATGGAGACAGGAAGGGGTTTACTTTTTTCTCAGCAGTTCTTGGAACTTATACAAAAATTGACCATGTGTTAGGGCATAAAAACATCAAAATCAAATGCAGAAAGGCAGAAATAATACATGGATTTTTTCAGATCATGATGCAATAAGAATAATATTCAATATAAGCCCAGGAAAAAATAAACCAATAGTTATTGGAAATTAAATACTCTAATCCTAAAAAAATGAGTGGGTGAAAGAGCAAATCATAGACACAATCAACAGTTTCATCCAGGAGAATGACAATAATGAGACAACATAACAAAATTTGTGGGATACAGTCAAAGTAGTTAGAAAGGGTAATTTTATATTTCTAGATGCTTTCTTCATAAAATAGAGAAAGAGAAGATGAATTGGGATTACAACTAAAAAAGCTAGAAAAAGAACAAATTCAAGATCCTTAATTAAATACCAAATTGGAAATTTTGAAAATAAAAGGGGAATTTAATAAAATTGAAAATAGTAAAACTATTGAAGTAATAAATAAAACTAAGAGTTGGTTTTATGAAAAAAAAAAACAAAATAGAAAAGCCTTTACTTAATTTAATTAGAAAAACAACAAAATAGAAAAGCCTTTACTTAATTTAATTAGAAAGAAAAAATCAAATTGTTAGACTCAAAAATGAAAAGGGAGAACTTTCCACCAAATGAAGGG
>JAJPUD010005869.1:0-84789 GCA_023553655.1 Myrmecobius fasciatus
AAAAAAAAAAAAAAAAAAGAATAGATGTACAGATTGAAGCATGTTACTTTCACTTTTTGTTGTTTTTATTTCTCATGGTTTTTCTATTTGTTTGGATTTTTCTTTCACAACATGACTAGTGTGGAAATATGCTTAACATGATATTGTATAGCCATGTATAACATGGGGAGAGGGGACAGAAGGAAGGAAGGAAGGAAAAATTAGAATTTGAAATCTTACAAAAATGAATGTTGAAAACTACATTTAACTGAAAAAAATAAAGTACTATTAAGTAGAGGAAAAAAAGAAAAAAATGAATGGATGTGAGGCTTGGGACCCCTAACTCTGGGCTCCCATAGATTGGGGGATGGGTTGAGGAGTTTGAGGGGATTTTGCCCTAAAAGAGCAATACTCATTGATTTATTCCCTCAACTCAGAATTTACCATAGGAAAATCACCAGACATAGATTGCTTAAGTCTAGGTTTCCACAGATGGGCATAATAGAATTTTCAGGTAATATATAAATGCTCAGGTTAACAAATGCATATGGGGTACAGGAGAGTCTCTATTCCCTTCCTATCCCTATAGAAAATAGAGATGGCATAAAAGATACACCCATAAGTAAACAAAATAATTGTCTTCTCAAATGAGTCATTTCCATTTCCATCAGGGTCATGAAATCCTTCAAATTCTATGACACACCATTGTTTGGACTCCCCTCAAGAGGGAACTGAACTTGGTAGTGTCAGGAAGTTAATAAATATTTTGGGATCAGGTGGCTAGGAAATCCCCCTCCTCCAATCAGGAGGTATGAGTTCAGGGATGACATCATCCCTGGACTCCTCTCTAGGATATATTGGAGAACACACAGAGAGCTTCATACTTTTCTACTATATTCCATCATTTCCCAGCTGCTATTATCTCCAGGACCTGAAAAGCCTATTCTTAGGTTTCTGGTCTCTGATCTGTGCTCAGAAAAGCACAGGAAAGGCAGAGGAAAGAAAATCCAAGGAGGCCAGACAACCTCTTCTGGGTGCCTTTGGACAAAGAAGGTCAGTTCCCATATACTTCCATATTAGCATGAATTTGATTTTTATTTCAGTTCTATTGTACTCTCAAGATCTGAGGGGAAAAAAGTCTAAATGGCTCATTTTATTTTTCAGCAAAAAAAGAAATAGTTCCTGCCCAAAAATCTATCCTTCCTCTATGCTAAGATGTAGTGTAGCCTAGTAGATAAAGAGATAGGAAGTCCTGAGTTTAAATCTACCTTATGTTTTACATGATTATAATGTATAATCTATATCAAATTGCTTGCTTTCTCAAGGAAGAGGTAGAAGAAAAAAGGAGAGAATTTGGAATTCAAAAAAATTTTAATTGCTAAAAATTGTTTTTGCATGTATTATTAAGAAAAAATGTTTTAAAGCTGTGATGCAGCTGATAAAGGAAAAAAATTCTACCTCAGACACTTCCCAGTTGTGTGCCCCTTGGCAAGTCATTTGTCATCAAATTATAGTTAAGGGGAAGCTAAGTACCATAGTGGCTAGAGTACCTGCCCTGAAATTAGAAGAATTCAAATTTCCCTCAGATACTTACTAGCTCTGTGACTGTAAGCAAGTCACTTCCATCTATTTGCCTCAGTTTCCTAATCTGTAAAATGATTTGGAGAAGGAAATGACAAACCACTCCAGTATCTTTGCTAAGAAAATGCCAAATAGGGTTACAAAGAGTCAGGCACAACTGAAATGACTCAACAACAACAAAATGAAGGGATCAAGTGTTATGATCTCTATCTAAGGCCCTTTCCAGCTCTAACAGCTGATTCTATAAAACAAAATGTATGGAATAAAACTGGTGGTGCTATTTCCCCTTCTTTGTTTTTTGTTTGTTTTTTAGGGTTTTGTTTGTTTGGGGGGAGTTTTTGTCTCTGTTTTTTAGCAAAGTGATTGGGGTTAAGTGACTTGTCCAGAGTCATACAGCTAGGAAGTGTTACCTATCTGAGATCACATTTGAACTCAGGTCCTTCTGATTCCAGGGAAAGTATTCTTATCCACTGTGCCTTCTAGCTGCCCCACTTTTCCCTTCTTAATAGCCTTATTAGACATCCTTGCATCCCCTGTCCCAGGATATTGATTCTAAAGCACACAGCCAAAAGGAAAAGCAAGATCCCTCCTGATGCAATTTCCCTATGGAACTAAAGAGGATGTCTGGAAGTAGGGAAAGCCTGGCTCCTAATTCTGGCTCAATGGAAATCACAGCTGGTCCTCCAGTCAGGTATAATCTTCACCAAATGCTTCGGAGCAGTTAAGAGGATGCAGGAGACTCAGCTGAAAAGAGTATCCCTCCAGGCAGAAAGGGGTATTGGCCCTCTCCAAGATAACTAGGAACAAATAAACCCCGAAGAATTCCAGGAGAAAAGTAAGCAGGTTTAACTCCTTAGTGACTCTTAATGACTCTGTAATTAACCTCTTGTGATAGGCTTGTGTGTCTATAAAAAGTTTACACAGCCCTGTCCTGTTCAAAACATATTGGGCTCATACACATTTCAGCAGCTTAATAAAAGGAATGCTTTAATTGTCTCTGCAAGAGCCCAGCCATCTCCCAAACTCCATGTGCTCTTAAACTCATATCTAATTAAGCATAGAATTAAAGCATTTTTTCCAGCTGCCCCTATTACCACAGTGGAAACTCAGGAGTGTCCATATAAAAACTTTAAACATTGTTCTGTGCATTGCTGAAGATCCAGCCTGGATATTGGCTCCAAATAAGCAGATTGTAGATCTGGAGATGAGAGGTCATCTGGTCTATCCACTTCTTCACAGAAGAAATGAGAAATCAGGTGACTTTCCTGAAATCACAAGTTGAGTAAATGAAAGAACCATCTTCTGATTCCAAATCCAGGCCTCTATCCATCACCCCACACTACCTGATTTCTGACTAAGTGACATGATCATATGTTACAATACTCAAGGAGAGTTCTATGAGTCAGGTTTATAATAATCACTCACATTTCTTTAATTCTTTAACTTTTATAAAGTACCTTCCCAGCAGCAAACCTATGGAGGGATATGAAGTGTATTTTCATTCACAGATAATTAAAATGAAGTCATTTAAATGAGTAATACAATGAAGGCCACAAATTGAACATCAGAGGCTGAATTGGAATGCAGATGTCTTGATTCATAAATAAGTGAATAAATAAGTTTATTACAATAATAATGAACAAATATTTTAAAAGGAATAAATAAATCATAAATGTCTTCTACTCTAATTACTATGCTGCTGATCCTACTCTAGGTGATCTCTGACAAGCTATTTATTTATTTGTTTGTTTTTTAGATATTAATTATTTTAATAGTATTTTATTTTTCCAAATACATACAAAAATAGTTTTCAACATTCAGCTTTGCAGAATCTTGTATTCCACATTTTTCACCCTCCCTCCTTTTCCCTTTCCCCCCTCCCCAAGACAGCAAGCAGTCTGATAGAGGTTAAACATGTTCAATTCTTCCAAATATATTTCCATACTCGTCATGCTGCACAAGAAAAATCAGATCAAAAGTGAAGAAGCCACAAAAATGAAAAAAAACAATAAAAATGGCAAAAATATTATGCTTTGATCCACATTCAATCTCCATAGTTCTCTCTCTGGATGTGGATAGCACTTTTCCATCACGAGTCTGTTGGAATTGACTTGAATCACCTTGAATTGTTGAAAAGAGTCAAGCCCATCACAGTTGATCATCATATAATCTTCTTGTTACTGAGTACCACGTTCTCTTGGTTCTGCTCACTTCACTCAATATCAGTGCATATAAATCTTTCCAGGCTTTTTTGAAATCAGCCTACTCATCATTTCTTATAGAACAATAATATTCCATTAACTTCATATACCTGACAAACTATTTAACTTCTAAAGGCCTCAGTTTCCTTTTCAGTCATCCCAGAATTCTAAATGTAAACCAGTAGGTAAGTGGATGTTGCCCTCTTCTATCCCCAAATACTCAAAGCCTAATAATAAATAATCCTTATCTCTAAAATATACATATTCATTATCTTATTTGGTTTCATACCAAGCCCATGAACTCAGGAGATGCTGGGGATGACTAGTTCTGTTTCATAGATGAGAAAGCCGAGACCCCTGAGAGGCAAAATGATTTAAACAGCCATGCACAATGTCATGGGAAGAGTGAGCAAGAAAACTTGGGTCTCCTGACTTCTCTGTTTGAGAGCCACGAATTAGGCCTCCACCTGATCAAATAGAACCAGGGAAATATGCACACAATATGCAGTCCAGCCTAATCACTGGATTATCTGAATTTTCTTAGATTAATCAGGTAGTCTCTCTGGATCTTAATTACCCAAGTTGTTGGAGGGAAAACAGACTACATTTGCTCCCTTCTTAAATATCAATTTGGGTAAACCAATCATGAGTGCAGAAAACAAAAGAAAAATTACAATACTGCATATATCAACCATATGCCATGGCCACTAGATGGCAGGTCAAAAGTCCAAGGGCTAAAATGTGCCAGGATGACCCTTATATAAGGAAATAAGATCATTTCTGCCTCCTAGCAATCCTGTGGAGTTTCCTTCCATTGAATAGTGTTTGAGAGGTACAGGCTTTATAAATGGCTTTTCTAAGCATGTATTAAGTGCTGAAACAAGTCTTTCCATCCAAAATATATAGGTGTTGGGGAATAGAAAGATTCAGGGTGACCTCATCAAGCAACAGGCTGATTTGATCCCAGAATCACAGAATGAAGGGCCATTACTCTAACCACTTGAGCAGAGAAGGAAGCAGAGACCCTAAGGAGCTAAGGAAAAAGGAAAGCCTGGAAGCTAAGAATTCAGACCTTTTAATTCTTTAGTGATGGATACCAATGTTTGGATTTCATTGAAAAAAGTTGCTCATGGGGTAGGAGATTTCCCTCTACCAATATATCTTTTCTGCAACTTGTACACAGATGTGTAAAGAACATCAAGAGATCATGGGTACTTGTGCAGACAGGGTCACACCAATTTGGAAGTGTAAGGAGCAAGACCTGAACCAGTCTCCCTGATGATCAACTCTCGAGACACTCTACCATTAAAACACAGTGTTTCTAGCTCCAAATGCAGGATCTCTTCCACCTCTAAATAAATAATCCTGCCACTTTCATTTGTTTAAAGTACCACTTTTATGCATGGCTAACACAGAAATTGGTTTTGCATGTCTATACATCTTTGTAATGGGTTTTATTTTCCTTGTCTTATCAATGGATAGAGAAGGAGAAGGAGGAAAGGGAGAGAATTTGGAAGTGAAAATAAAATAAAATTGTATTTTTTTTAAATTACCACTTTTGTCTCATCACTGCCTTGCTTTAAGAAACCTACAATAGCTCCCAAGAGATGATAGAGATAGAACTAGAGATGAAGAGATAAATCTATATGTACAACTATATCTATCTATAAACAGAAAGAGAGAGAGAGAGATGGATAGAGACAGATAAGTATATCTAACTACATCTATTTATAGATATCTATATATATGTAAATACTTATGTCTATATCTGTCTATAGGTATCTGTAGAAATAGCAATAGAGAGATAACTATATGTCTATAGAGAACCATTTTTATCTACAATTTATATTTATTCAATGTCTATGGATATATATTGATTTGTAGATATTGTCACACCTAATACCACATACCAAGATAAGGTCGAAATGGGTTCATAATATCGACATAAAGAGTGATATTATAAACAAATTAGAGGAACAAAGGATAGTTATCTCTCAGATTTGTGGAGAAAAAAGGAATTTGTGGTCAAAGAAGAACTGGAGTTTATTATTGAATACAAAATAGATAATTTTGATTATATTAAGTAAAAAAGTTTTTGTACAAACAAAACCAAAGAAGACAAGATTAGAAGGGAAGCAATAAATTGGGGAAAAATTATATTCAAGAGTTCTGATAAAGGCCTCATTCCTAAAATATATAGAGAATTGACAAATTTATAAGAATTCAAACCATTCTCCAATTGATAAATGATCAAAGAATATGAACAGACAATTTTCAGATAAATTGAAACCATTTCTAATCATATGAAAAGGTGCTCATAAATCACTATTGATCAGAGAAATGCAAATTAAGACAACTCTGAGATACTACTACACACCTGTCAGATTGGCTAACATGACAGGAAAAGATAATGATGAATGTTGGAGGGAATGTGGGAAAACTGGGACACTAATACATTGTTGATGGTGTTATGAACTGATTCAACCATTCTGGAGAGTAATTTGGAACTATGCTCAAAGAGTTATCAAACTGTGCATGCCCTTTGACCCAGCAGTGTTTTTACTGGGCTTATATCCCAAAGAGATCTTAAAGGAGGGAAAGGGCCCCACATGTGCAAGAATGTTCATGGCAGCCCTTTGTGTAGTGGCTAGAAACTGGAAACTGAATGGATGCCCATCAATTGGAGAATGGCTGAATAAATTATGGTATATGAATGTTATGGAATATTATTGCTCTGTAAGAAATGACCAACAAGATGATTTCAGAGAGGCCTGGAGAGACTTGCATGAACTGATGCTGAGTGAAATGAGCAAAACCAGAATATCAATATACACAGCAACAACAATATTATATGATGATCAATTCTGATGGAGTTGGCTCTTTTCAACAATGAGACAACTCAGACCAGTTCCAGTGATCTTGTAATGAAGAGAGCCATCTGCATCCAGAGAGAGGACTATGGGAACTAAATGTGAATCACAACATAGTATTTTCACTCTTTTTGTTGTTGTTTTCTTGCATTTTGTTTTTTCTCATTTTTTTCTTTTTATCTGATTTTTCTTGTGCAGCATGATAATTGTAGAAATATATATATAGAAGAATTGCACACATTTAACATATATTGGATTATTTGCCATCTAAGGGAGGAGGTGGGGAGAAAGGAGGGAAAAATTTTGTAACACAAGGTTTTGCAAGGGTGAATGTTAACAATTATCCAAGCATATGCTTTGAAAATAAAAAGCTTTAATAAAAAAAGATTTATAGATATCTATAACTAATTATATCTATTTATATTTCTTTATATCTATAAGCATATTTTATCTATATCTGTCTATAGGTATCTACAGAAATAGCAATAGAGAGGCATCTATGTCTAGAGATCTATATCTATAATTATATTTAATGTCTATAGATGTATATGTATATATATATATGTGGATCTATATATGTGTGTATATATATACATCTATAGAGAGATAACTATCTAATTTATCTAACTATTCATATGTGTGTGTGTCTATAGAAAAAGAAATAGATAGACTCATAACCAGCTCTTGCTGGTAAAGTGCTTTCACCATCAGAGTCCACCAGGGGTGTATTGGTAAATGTTTGGGAAGGAGGTAGTAATAGAGAGGAGATAAGCACATGATTCACTTTTGAGTTTAATCTGCATCATTAACATTTTCTCCATCAAGTATAGATAATCTACAAAATGATAAATTAATCTTTAATATATAGTATTTGCTCATTTCCAAGGTGTAAATGCTTACACTGAAAATTTAGTAATCAGCCTAAGAGTTGGTAAGTATACCCATGGACCACCCTGACTAACTATCCTGAATTCTCCCTTACAAACCCTAACCAGCAAAGGAAACCTGGAATCCTTTCAGGAAAGACTTCTTACTACTGTAAGTTGGCAATTCCAACTTCAGATGTCTTTCCATATTCATGCAATCCCCTTTCTTCTTAAGCCCTTCATGCCTCTCTGTGTAAATAGATATAAATAAATATATATATAATAAAGCAGGAATTGTGTCTTAAGTAAGGGAGATCATTCTTCTGCTCAAAAGTCTTCAATGATTCCCCATAAAGTTCAGACTTCTTTTACTGACATTCAAGGTCTTCCATACTCTGGTGCTATGGAAAATTTCAGACTTCTGTAGTCCCCTCCATATCCTCATTATTCCAGAAATAGAATTCCAAAATGGAATATTCCCTTCCAAATTAGCACATACCCTGTGCTCTTCTGCCCTAGTACCTTTCTTCTTCTCCCTGTTTCTTCTTCCTAAATATCGTCTCCTCCCTTTCCCCCTGTTAAATTCCTACCCATCCTTTAGTACCCAAGTCAGACTTCACTTCCTCCAGGAAGTCTTCCATGATATTTCCTTAAGTAATAAACTTCTCCCTCAAATTCATTTAACTCCTCTTTTTTTAAAAACACATCATTAATAAATAGAGTAGTCGATCAGTGGAATAGGATAGAATCACAAGACAAACTAGGCAATAACTATAGCAATTTGGTTTTTGATAAACCCAAAGACCCCAGCTTTTGGGATAAGTATTCACTATTTGACAAAAACTGCTGGGAAAACTGGAAACTAGTGTGGAAGAAATTAGGGCTTGACCCACATCTAACACCACATACCAAGATAAGATCTAAATGGGTTCATGATCTGGATATAAAGAGTGATACTATAAGTAAATTAGAGGAATGTAATATAGTTCACCTCTCAGACCTTTGGAGATGGAATAAATTTATGTCCAAAGAAGAACTGGAACTCTTAATTGAAAACCAGATAGATAACTTTGACTATATTAAGTTAAAAAGTTTTTGTACAAACAAAATCAATGCAGACAAGATTAGGAGGGAAGCAATAAATTGGGAAATCATCTTTACATTTAAGGGTTCTGATAAAGGTCTCATCTCTAAAATATATAGAGAATTGTCTCATATTTATAAAAATTCAAGTCATTCTCCAATCAATAAATGGTCAAAGGATATGAACAGACAATTTTCAGAGGATGAAATTAAAACTATTTATAGTCATATGAAAAGGTGCTCCAAATCACTGTTGATCAGAGAAATGCAAATCAAGACAACCCTGAGGTACCACTTCACACCTGTCAGATTGGCTAAAATGACAGGAAAAGTTAATGATGAATGTTGGAGGGGATGTGGGAGGGTTGGGACACTGATGCATTGTTGGTGGAGCTGTGAACGGATACAGCCATTCTGGAGAACAATTTGGAGCTATGCTCAAAAAGTTATCAAACTGTGCATACCCTTTGACCCAGCAGCATTTCTATTGGGCTTATATCCCAAAGAAATCATAAAGAAAGGAAAAGGCCCCACATGTGCAAGAATGTTTGTGGCAGCCCTTTTTGTAGTGGCTAGAAACTGGAAATTGAATAGATGCCCTTCAAGTGGAGAGTGGCTGAATAAATTATGGTATATGAATATTATGGAATATTATTGTTCTGTAAGAAATGACCAGCAAGATGATTTCAGAGAGGCCTGGAGAGACTTGCATGAACTGATGCTGAGTGAAATGAGCAGAACCAGGAGATCATTATACACGGCAACAACAGTACTATATGACAATTAATTCTGATGGACATGGCTCTCTTCAACAATGATATGTTTCAAACCACCTCCAATTGTTCACTGAAGAAAGCCATATACACCCAGAGAGAGGGATGCGAAATGTGGACCACAACATAACATTCTCATACTCCTTGATTGATGTTTGCTTACATTGTGTTTCCTTTATCTGACATATCGTTTGTGTAGATAAGATTTTTCTTGCACAACAATGATAAGTTTGGAAATATGTATACATATATTCGATTTGCCAATATTTTAACATAATTAACATGTAGTGGATATCCTGCCATCTAGGGAAGGGGTGGGGAAGTTGGGGGGAACATTTTGTAACGGAAAACTATGTAAGGGTTATTGTTGAAGAATTACCCACACATATGTTATGCAAATAAAATAAAATTTAAAAAAATAAAAAAACACATCATTAATGCATTAATTATGTATATTATAGTTACATATGGATTTACCCCTTGTTAGACTGTAAGCTTCATGACAGCATTATTTTATTTCTACTTTTGCATCTCTTACCCATATAAACACCAATATTTGACAGCAATATAAAGATCAGTGTGTCTGATCCATCTGAAACAGTGGTTCTTGAATTTTTTCAAAATCTCAATATCTTTATAATATTAAAAATTACTGAGGACTTGGTTTTGTTTATGTGGGTTGTGTTTATAGATATTTACCATATTAGAAATAAAAACTAATTTTTAATTTGGAGATCCTTTGGAAGGATTTCAGCTATCTCAATGTTGAGGTCCTGAATCACTAGGTGGGGCTGGCAGAGAAAATCTGATTTCTCCATGAGGCAAGTAAGGAAGGGCACTGAGAAGAATCAACTCAACTTTATGGAGGTTTGGGGTAATCCCATTTTACTGTATCCAATACAAAGCCAAGTTATTATGTCAAACCCCTGAAGTTAAATTTCTCCTATAAATCTGCCTATGGCCCATGCCATCTTTGCTGAATCCTTTGTGGGTTTGCCAGCCATGGTGTTCCCTCATGGCGTCTTTCATCTCCCTCATGCCTTATGGTGTCTTTCCTCTTCTCCCCCCACCAGGCTCACAGTGTCTTTCTCCTTATAGCTAATAATTCTTTTAGGGTGTTAAACTCCTCTCTGCCAGTTAATGATATCCTCCTACCTCATGGTGTATTCCCTTTCTCATATTTAATTGTGAGTTCCCCAGAGAGACTTGTCTTTTCCATTGTTAATTCTTAAAATCACTTTCCTATTAACTACATGCTCTCCCAATTCTATTTCATTTTTACCTCTCCATTTTGTCTATAATCTTTTATCATAAATAAATGTACCCTTTTTTAAATTAAAGCTTTTTATTTGTATAACATATGTATGGGTAGTTCCCCAGCATTGATCTTTACAAAACTTTCCATTACAACTTTTACCCCCAGTCCCCTCCCCTCTCCTAGATGGCAGGAAGTCCACTATATGTTAATGTTGAAATACTTGACAAGTTGTGCAAGAAAAATCCTATCTACAAGAAAAAAAAAGAAAATCAGAGAAAGGCAACACAATGAAAGCAAACATCAATGGAGAGCATGAAAATGTTACGTTGTGGTCCATATTTCATATCCCTCTCTCTGGGTGTATATGGTTTTCTTCAGTGAACAATTGGAACTGGTTTGAGACAATTCTTTGTTGCAGAGAGCCATGTCCATCAGAATTGATCCTCATGTAATATTGTTGTTGCTGTGTATAATGATCTCCTGGTTCTGCTCGTTTAACTCAGCATCAGTTCATGCAAGTCTCTCCAGGCCTCTCTGAAATCATCCTGCTGGTCATTTCTTACAGAGCAATAATATTCCATAACATTCATATATCATAATTTATTCAGCCACTCTCCAATTGATGGGCATCCATTCAGTTTCCAGGTTCTAGCCACTACAAAAAGGGCTGCCACAAACATTCTTGCACAGGTGGGTCCCTTTCTCTCCTCTAAGATCTCTTTGGGATATAAGCCCAGTAGAAATACTGCTGGGTCAAAGGATATGCACAGTTTGATAACTCTTTGAGCATAGTTCCAAATTGCTCTCCAGAATGGTTGGATCCATTCACAGTTCCACCAACAATGTATTAGTGTCCCAGTTTTCCCACATCCCCTCCAACATCCGTCATTATCTTTTCCTGTCATGTTAGCCAATCTGACAGGTGTGTAGTGGTACCTCAGAATTGTCTTAATTTGCATTTCTTTGATCAATAGTGATTTGGAGCAACTTTTCATATGACTAGAGATGGTTTTAATTTCATCATCTGAAAATTGTCTGTTCATATCCCTTAATCACTTATCTATTGAAGAGTGGAATAAATGTAGCTTTTGCCAAAGAGAAAGGTCTTTATGAATTCTTCGTATGACCAAACCCAACATTTGGTACCAATTGCTCTCCTCAGTCTCATTTTTTGGTGTGCTGAATCTCAATCACATCACCAGTTTTCTCTGAGTGACATTGAGAATCACTGATCTAGAATAACCAAAATCATAAAGCCTTAGATTTGGAATGGTCTCCCCCACCAGAAAACCTTTCCAGACTGTCCAAACTGGCAATATTTCCCCCAAGCCCCTAGTCTCATGCAGCACTTTCAACATAGAAGGCATATGTTTAACATAGACATTCTACAATCTATGATCAACATAAATATGTGTAAATAAATGGGGCAGGACCGTACTTATGATTTGAATAATATAAGGAATTCCTTGATGAAGATATTCCCTTTATCAAAGCAGTTTCACACCAGCTTTGTAATGAAGCATGCATACATGTGCAATACACTAAATTGGTTTTTTATATTAGCTATGCATACATTTATTCTGATACTTTAGCAAACTATATTTATATGATTTCCTTTACATATTGTGTTTAATATTGTAGATATAAGCATGTTTGATAGAAAATATGCTCCATATTATACAGGATATCTCCAAAGTCTTAGTGCAATTTTAAGCTATTTATTAGCAGATTTTGAGGGCACCTTGCATACTCAACATATGTGTGTGGTTTTAAATGAATGTTTTTAAACTTAAATGAATGCAAAACAGAACATCTGATCTTGGAATCAAGAAGATCCCATGGATTCAAGTCCTTTATCTAACTCATCCTGGCTAAATGACCCTGGACAAGTTATTTAAACTCTCAATGGCCCTAAGCAGCCCTCTAAAGCTGGAAGGTAGGAAAAAGTGCTACCCAGTGTTGGAAGAGAGACTTTCCTCATTAGGAGTTTCTTAGAACCAGGAAAGCATAGATCCAGCCCCAAAATAAACACATAAAAGATGGATAATTGAAGAAAAAATAAATAGATGCAGGTAAATATGTGTAGATTTAGATTTCATTTATTAATATATACATATATATTGTATTTGATCTTTTATAGATATGTCTGTGTATAAATTGTGTATAGATTATGTGTAATATGCATGTTATGTGAGCATTTATAAATATATGTATGTTTATATGTATATATTATACATATGGGATATGCTTGTGTAGGAATATA
Source organism: Myrmecobius fasciatus (assembly GCA_023553655.1). Lineage (NCBI taxonomy): Eukaryota > Metazoa > Chordata > Mammalia > Dasyuromorphia > Myrmecobiidae > Myrmecobius > Myrmecobius fasciatus. The sequence goes on from JAJPUD010005869.1 coordinate 12,875, forward strand.
TATTAAATACTGTACATATATTATATAGTATCCATATATGGTTTGTGAGCATTTGTAGCTATAGATATCTGGATATATACATTAAATAAATATATGTGTACTGTGTATATGTAATATATGAGCACAATAATACACATATATTAATATTTGTATACACATGTATATGGACATATATTGTGTTTTGGTATTTATAAATATCTGTTCATTTATGTGTTGATTATATGTGTGTAATACAAATTGTGGACATTTATAGATATGTGTATCTAGGTTATATATTATATATGTATGCTATATATAATTTTGTCTGTAACAAAATTGTAAATATATATACCTTTTGCCAAAGACAAGGACAATTGTGAATTCTTCACATGGTCAAACCCCAACATTAGATAGATAGATATGTACTATGTGAGAATTTATAAATATATGTATGTATAACATATGAAATATATGTGGGTTGTGTGTGAGCATTTCTAAATATATTTATATATGTTCAATATATGTGTATAGCGAATGTACATATATGACAACACTTACAGAAGTATATGTGTATAGAATTAAATGTATTTCTAGATGTACATATTTTCCATATTTTTATATATACCTATATACAGTCATATAGATGTTTTGTAAAATTGAGATGAGAGCAAATCATTAAGGACTAGAGCAACAGTCCTGTTGACTATTTTGAGTCCCCTAGGGCATTAAGGGTGCTTTAGAAGAGGATTGATAGGAAAATAAACATTAAGGTATTGGTTCCACCTAGAATAAACAAAATACTGAAGCCTCTCAAAGGTGCTTACCAGAGGTAGGGTTTGACAGCTATGTTGTGCTGACTCTGACAAGCCCTTGGCCAAGGTCCATCTGTCATTTATAGATAGACTTGTCTGTTGGTCCACAGGCTGGGTTTTTGAAAATCAGCCAAAATACAGAATTAGAGCTGAAAGGGGCCTTAGAGATCACCTTTGTTCGATTCCCTTATTTTATAGCAAGGGAAACTGAGGTACAGGGGAAATAGAATGCTTTACCTAAAGGCTCCCCATAAAGTTGGCTAATATTCCCTCCCAGGCCTGAAGGATGAAGGGAGAATTGGACAGATCAGGGAATGTTCTTTGGGATCTAAAATGAAGAGAGTTTAAAAAGTGAAGCTGGTGTTCTTATGGAGCCAGAAGGCTCCTCAAGGGACTTGAAGGGCCAACCAGTCCATTCCTCTAATTTTATAGATGAGGAAACTGAAGTCCAAGAAGGTTAAGTAACTTAAGCAAGGTCACACAAGAAGTAGTAGTAGTATGGGCAGCTAGGTGGTACAGTGGATAGAGCACCAGCCCTGAAGTTAGGAGGACCTGAGTTCAAATCTGATCTCAGACACTTAACATTCCCTAGCTGTGTGACCCTGGGCAAGTCACTTAACCCTAATTGCCTCAGCAAAAAGCAAAAAAAAAAAAAAAAAAAAGAAGAAGAAGAAGTAGTAGTAGTAGTAGTAATGGTAGTAGTAGTGGTGGTGGTGCTAGTGATAATATACTAGTACTAGTAGTAGTGGTGGTGGTGGTGGTAGTAGTAGCGGTAGTAGTAAATGGTAGTAGTGATAGTAGTACTAGTGGTGGTGGTGCTAGTGATAATAGTAGTAGTAGTAATAGTACTAGTAGTAGTAGTGGTGGTGGTGGTAGCAGTAGTGGTAATAGTAGTAGTAAATAGTAGTAGTAGTAGTACTGGTAGTAATGATAGTAGTACTAATAGTGGTGGTTAGTAGTGGTAATAGTAGTAGTAAATGGTAATAGTAGTAGTAGTGGTGGTGCTAGTGATAATGGTAGTAGTAGTAATAGTACTAGTATTAGTACTAGTAGTGGTAGTAGTAGTAGTAGTAGTAGTAGTAGTAGTAGTAAATGGTAATAGTAGAAGTGGTAGTAGTGATAGTAGTACTAATAGTGGTGTATAGTAGCAGTAAATGGTAGTAGTGATAGTAGTAGTAGTAGTAGTGGTGGTGGTGGTGGTGGTGGTGTGCTAGTGATAATGGTAGTAGTAGTAATAGTACTAGTATAGTACTAGTAGTGGTGGTGGTGATAATAGTAGTAGTAGTAATAGTAGTAGTAAATGGTAGTAGTATGGTAGTGGTGGTAGTAATAGTGGTAATAGTAGTAGTAAATGGTAGTAGTAGTAGTGGTGGTAGTAGTAATAGTAGTAGTAGTAGTAGTAGTAGTAGTAAATGGTAATAGTAGAAGTGGTAGTAGTGATAGTAGTACTAATAGTGGTATATAGTAGCAGTAAATGGTAGTAGTGATAGTAGTAGTAGTAGTAGTAGTAGTAGTAGTAGTAGTAGTAGTAGTGGTGGTCGTGGTGGTGGTGGTGGTGCTAGTGATAATGGTAGTAGTAGTAATAATACTAGTATAGTACTAGTAGTGGTGGTGGTAGTGATAATAGTAGTAGTAGTAATAGTAGTAGTAAATGGTAGTAGTACTAGTAGTAGTATGGTAGTGGTGGTAGTAATAGTGGTAATAGTAGTAGTAAATGGTAGTAGTAGTAGTGGTGGTGGTGGTGGTGATAGTGGTAGTAGTTGTAATTATAATGGTAGTAGTAGTGGTAGTAGTAATAGTAATTGTGGTGATGGTAATAGTAGTTGTGATGGTGGTGGTGATGGTAATAGTAGAAGTTGTAGCAATAGTATTGGTAGTAGTACTGGTAGTAGTAGTTATAGTACTAGTGGTAATAGTGATAGTAGTAGTAATTGAGGTGGTGGTGATGATAGTGGTAGGATAGTAATTGTTGTAGTAGTAGCAGTAGTAGTAATAGTACTGGTAGTAGTAGTGGTAGTAGTGATATTAGTAATGATAATAGCTAACATTTATACAGTCCCTACTATGTACCAGGCACTGTGCTAAGCCCTTTACAAATATTATCTTTGTTATGTAGGTCATATTATTACAAACATTACAACACTATTGCAGGATAAGTTCTATTATTATTCCTATTTTATAGATGAGGAAACCGAGGCAAAGGGAAGTTAAGTAGCTTACCCAGTATCACACAGTCAGTGTTGAGGCCAGATTTGAAATCTGGTTTTCTTGACTCCAGGTCCGTGCTCTCTCTGCTGGCCCTTAGAAAGTGTCTCTAGTAAGTACCAGAGGCAAAATTTGAACTCAGGTTCTCCAAGCTTACAGCTGGTATTCTTTCCACTGTACCACAATGGGGCTGAGTGTGATTTGAGTAATTGGAGCCTCTTTTCCCTGAGCATGCATCCTCCCAAGGCAACTGACTTGAAGGAATAAGTGGCTGTCTGGTTGGATCGATCCTGGCACACAGATGTGTTTAAGCATCCGTTTCATTTCTCTATAGCCCTGAATTTTACCAGGTATCCCCACATGGCTCCCACCTAGGTTGCCTGTTGGCTTTGAGTAGACACTCCAACTGCTTCTTTGAGGAGAGACCTAATTTTTAGAAGGGTCCCCTCTCCCTCTGAGTCACTAGCTGCTATAAGATCTGAAGAGTAGCAACATAATGGTGGAGTATAGAGTCCTGGATGGGACTTTCAGGGACCTGAGTTCAAATTCTGGCTTTGCCACTACCATGACCTATGTGACCTTAAGCAACAACTCACCTTCTTGGAGCCTCCTTTTGCTCATTTGTAAAATGAAGAAGGCGTATGTGAAGATTTTTTTTTCTAACAACCAAATTTTTAATCCTAAAACATATTAGTTGGGGAGTTTAACTTTGCTCAAGAGCAAGTTATGGATTCCAGTAAGTACATCCACAACTTTATTTCTGGGCAATTAGTAGACTAAGCAACTGCCTACCATTTATAATAATGTCGCATTTCTGTGGCATTTTTATGATTACAAAATTATCATCTCATAACAATACAATTATTATCTCTATTTTACAGACAGGAAAGCTAAGGCCTATAGTGGGACTTATTAGGCAAGCCAGCTAATAAATAAATGTCAGAGCTTCAAACATATAGGTCTTCCTACATGTGGTGGAAGATCCATTCCAGGAATTTAATGGCAGAGATATCATCTGAAAGACCCTTAAAAATCCCTCCTTGCCACAGCTGCTAGTATGTCACTTTGAAAGCTCATTGAAGAGGTAGACTGGTCATATATAAAGACTAAGGGATACATAACCTGGTTTCTACACTTGCACTCATGAAACATTATAAGATCAAAAAGAAGGCCTCCAATGTACTGAATAGGTCCTCTATGGAGGATTTGAAAGTTATGGACCAGAATAGAACAGAATAGAATGGAAAAGCAATGATAGGTTACAAATTTAAGTATGTGCTGATAAATGTATTTACCAGCTCTCCAGAGAAAAAAACAGACACCTTTTTGTTTAAACTGCATTATTAACATTTTTTCCATCACATTGTTAAGACCAGACAATCAACAAAACAATAAACCAAGCCCTAATTTATAGCATTTGCAGCTTTCTAAGGTTTCAATGATCACATTGAAAATTTAACAATCAGCCCTCCCCACCAGCTGGCATCAGCTGGCTCCAGCATGGCCTTGATTATAATCCACACCATTGGAAAGAATGTTCACACAGATGAGATCACAGATGTATCAAAGAGTTTCATTCCTTTGAGCTAATGCTTGAACCTGCTGTTAAAATACCAATTCTCCTAGAGGTGTTAGAATTAACGCTATTATCAGACATTTTAACCCCAGTGTGAATGAGTATATCAGATTGCTAATCTTTATGACAACTATTGGGGCAAAAGGCTCTGAGGAAATTTGAGTTAATGTTGAAGATGGAGAAAGAATTTTGAGAGAAAGGATATTGCCAGAGGGTTATGTGAGGTTAGCATAAAGAGTTTCAAAACTACCAGGGAAGGGAAAGGAAGAGAAGTGAAGGAAAGGGAAGAAAAGGGAAGGAAAGAAATGGGAGGAATCCCAAATAAAAACTGCCTTCTTAGCAACTTAAAGCAACATAAACAGCAACATGAATCGTTACTGTCCTGTAAACAGTAATAAACTCTTATTATTCCTCTCCTAAGCATTCCCTTAACCATTAGGTTAGCCCAGGCTACTTAATACTTCACTTCAATTTTCACAGGATCACCTAGAAAGTCTGCCTTTCTCAAGTATCTTCCTGAAATTCATCCTGCATTTTTCTTCTAGATCAATCTTCCTAATGCAAAAATATGAGCCCACCACACTCCTGCTCAATATCTTTCCATAGCCACTTTCCCACTGCCAACCAAATAATATCAAACATCCTAAACTGCCATTGAAATCCCTCCTTCATGTGACTCTTCAGCCTCTCAAATCTTCTCTCACATTAATTCTATTCATGTTGCTGTTTATGTTCATTCTCAAAGAGGATTTACTTTGGGCCTGAATTGGATTTAAGTGAGGCAGAGTTGCACAAAGTCATCAGACTTGTTCTCTCCGGCAGAGTCATTAAAGTTCAGTGTTAAGACAAAGGTCAAGATAACTGGTGATGGTCTGGGACGAAATGGATGACCTTGGCCTTTCTAAATGAAGGTCATTCCCAGGTCTCAGTTTGTCTAAGGTCCAGCCCTTCACATAGGAGCTCCTTGAGGGCTTTGTATCAGTGATTTTCTGTTTTTAGACAAAACTTTTGATTTTATTGATTTCATTAAAAAAAAGAGAGAGAGAGAGAGAAAACTCCTATGACCTGTGAATGATTTGTACTTACTCAGCAACTTTTGGACTGGGGAGAGATAGAAGGATTTATCAAGGTTAATGGTCAATATGTGACCGAAGCAAGATGAGCCAATCTTTTCTCCTGGTTCTCTACCCAATGCCTCTCACTTAATAGTAAGCATTTAATAACTGCTTATTGAATGGACTTGAATGTACTCCAGCCAGACTGGAAGACTTCCTATTGTATTCCTGCTTTCAAATCCATCTTTATCTGTCTCTCCTGCCTTTACCCTTTGCTCAGGCTGCTCACTAAGTCTGGAATGACCTGCCTATAATTTCTTAGAATGTCTGTTATGCTCCAAAATCCATTCCTAAATTCTACCTCCTTTCTGAGACATCCTAATCCCTGAAAGTGATTTTTTTTCTTCTGATCTTATAAGTCAACAAACATTTATTAAGCACTCAATAGAGATCAGGCAGTGTATTTTTGTTGTTATTGCTTGCAATTTCCTTCTCCAGCCCATTTTGTAGATGAGGAACTGAGAATCAGTTAGCTAAGTATCTGAGGTCAGATTTGAGCTCACAGATTCTTCTTGACTCCAGGGCCATTTCTCTATCCACTATGCAACCTAGCTGTCCTGCTGTGAATACAAACAGAAATTAAAAGAAAAACTTCCTGCCTTCAAGGAGCTTACAAGGAACTGAAAAAAAAAAAAAAAAAAAAAAAAAGAAGGGTAGGGTAAAGAAGCAGCCAGAGCAATTGAGGAGAAAGAAGTCTGGATATTCAGGAATAGGATCAAGAAAGGAATGAAGGTTTGAACATGGCTAGATACTGAAAATGGAGGAAAGGGCTTCAGGGGCAGAGGGACCTTCCATTGTGAGAATGCTGCTGAGATACAGTAGGGAAGAAAACCAGGATCAGGGATGGAGAGGAATTAGAGCATAACATTTTATATATTTCTTATTAATCAAAACTGAATAGCTTCTAGTTGAGGGAACAATATGAAAGGCAGCATAATGTGGTAGATCTGACATCCTGGGTTCAAATCCTACCTCAAATACTCAGTAGCTGTGATGTGTGACAATGGGCAAAAGAAGGACTTCTCTATGCCCCAATTTCCTAATCTATAAAATGAGGGGTTGTACTTGCATTTAAATTTCTTCCAGCTCTAAATCTGTGATTCCTTTCAGGGTCTCAGCTCCCCTGCTCTTAAAATGAGGGAAGTTAAATTAGCTAATCTCTAAGGTGCTTTCCATTTTTAAACCTAAAAGGAATAGATTTCTCTGCATGTTTCACCTTTCCTACAAACTTTCAAATCTTGTTCTTTTTATTGCCTTCTCTCCCCCAGTTGGCTCTATATAGCAGGATATTCAATATTGTTTGTTGAATGAATGCTATTCAATGTTTTAAAGGAAGACAAGGAACAGTCTTTTCCAGGGGCAGTTACTAGGGATGTGGTAACTCAGAAGCAGGCTGACCAAGCCTTCAGGATAAGAAAGCAGAAGACAGCAATAACTGGCTAATTTCCAAATGACCTTTAAGCTCAGTAAGTCTCCTTAAAAGGATTTATCTTGGGGTAAGGGGTTGCAGCTGATGAATCTGGTCTTCATTAACTTGAAAGAAATAACCAGAATGCCCCAAGTGGAGAAAGTCCATCTAGTCCCTGACTCCACCCATTTTCCCTCCCTCTCCAGAAGTTATTAATGGTAACCAGGGGCTCTCACAGGAAAGAATGTTGGGAATTGTGATGTCATGGCAAAACCCCTCGTTAACAGGCCAGCAGAAAAATCTGGTTGAGTAAGATATTCACCCAATCACCCACATCCAGGGAGATTTTATATTCTTTTCCCACCCACCTCAATTCCACAAATTCTTTTGTCTCAGTTTAGGGCAGAGAAAGGGATCTCTGGAGAATGTTTGCAAAAATGAGAAGGGAAGCAAGATTTCCTTCAAGGATATGTGTAATTAAGGGAGAATCTATCAGACCAGAAAGAAGTGACTGGGCCCAAGTCTTCTCTTTCTTCCGTGTTGTTGGCTAAACTCTGTGTCCTGACCTCATGCGCATCATTCAATCACCCCAAAGACATTGAGCATTTAGAATGTGCCTTCCCCATGCCATTTTCTGGAAGGATGTTAAGAAATTTAAGATTGTATAAACCTGAGACCATTTTCTGTGACCTCATTTCTCAGAGGGGCAGTTTGGCATAATAGCTGTTCTGGACCTGGAGTCAGGATAGAAACAAGTTCAAATTCCACCCTTACTTACTGTGTGACTATGGATAGATCACCTAACCTTGTAAAAGAAAAATCAGTTTTCTTGTCCATAAAATGAAGATAAGAATAACTTTAGCACCTTCTTCACAAGGTTTGTTGTGAGGCTTAAATGAGATAATATATGTTTAAAGTACTTTGCATATTTCAAAATGCTATTTAGGGGGATCTGAACCCGTAAGGAAATTCCTTCTATGAACTCAGGGCAGGGATTTTTTTTGAAATGTATAGATTGAGATCATTGCCTGGGCCACTGAGACTTTAAGGTACTAATCTAGGGTCACACAGTCAATAAGTGTCAATACGACTTGAACACAATCTAAGTCCAGCTTCTATTCAATAGGTGTGGTCTTCTTTCTCCAGATACTATGTGAATGTCAGCTGTACCACATTGTTGGATTATTGCTCCTTTTCTGTACCACAAAATCTCTCTGAAACCTCACCTATATCCCTCTTCTCTCCAAGGCCAGAGAATGAGGTCGCTTCTGTCCTCTCACAGGCTAATTCCTCTCTTGGATGAAGCAGGGAATTAAGTAACACAGTAGATAGAGCCCTAGCCTCAAATATTACCTCATGATTCAAGGTAATTCCAATAGACTTTTGATGGAAAGTGCCAACCACATCTGAGAGAGAACTATGGAGACTGAATGTGGATCAAAGCATAGTATTTTCATCTTTGTTGTTGGTGGTGGTGGTTGTTTGCTTTTTTCTTTCTTTCTTGTGGTTTTTTTCCCTTTTGACCTGATTTTTCTTGTGCAGCATGACAAATAAGGAAATATGTTTAGAAGAATTGCCCATGTTTAATTATATCAGATTGCTTGTTGTTTGGGGGAGAAGGAAAGGGAGAAAAATTGGAATACAAGGTTTTGCAAAGGTGAATATTGAAAACTATCTTTGCATGTATTTGGAAAAATAAAATATTATTTTTTTAAATGTTACTTCAGATACACAGCAGCGGTGTGATCTTGAGCAAATCATTTAACCTCTATTTGCCTCAGTTTCCTCATCTGTAAAATGGGGATAATAACGGTACCTACATCCCAGAGTTGTTGGGAAGATCCATTGAAATGTATTTATGAAGCACTTAGTACAGTGCCTGGCTTGTAGTAGGTGCTTAATAAATACTTGTTTGCTTTCTGTGTTTCTTGGATCTCCCTACATTCATTCCTTCTTCCAGAACCTTGCTTCATCATTCCCTTTCTTCCATCTTCAATCCCTCCTTCCTTATTGACTACTTCACTACTGCCCACAAACATTTCTAAAGGAGAAAAAAACCCCAGCAAACTCCACAAAGCTCTACCTTTCTTTGATCATCTTCCACCTCAGGCTTGGATTTTTTTCTCCTTCCCTGAATTGCAGAAGTCTAGCATGTGTTTTAATTCTCTCACTTTATATAAATTTTATGAATTAGAATTATTTTCCAATGCTGTTATCAAGCACTGGTAAGATGAACATCCTTCTAGGAAATGTAGTCCAGAAACATTTTCTCTACTAGTAGAATTGGTATTTTCTCCCAAGGAATGGAAGGGAAAAATAATATACATATAATATATATATATATACACATGTATGATGGTAACCAGGGGCTCTCACAGGAAAGAATGTTGGGAATTGTGATGTCATGGCAAAACCCCTCGTTAACAGGCCAGCAGAAAAATCTGGTTGAGTAAGATATTCACCCAATCACCCACATCCAGGGAGATTTTATATTCTTTTCCCACCCACCTCAATTCCACAAATATATATATATATATAATTCTGATTTCTAAGTCAGAATATTGTGAATACTGTGGATTCTGCTATTTACTAACTGGATAACAGCAGTATTTTATCTCCCTACTAGACTATAAGCTTCATGAGGCAGCAGGAGCTGTTTTAGCTAAATGTGTTATCTCCTTCAGGACAGAGCACAGTGCATTCATTGTATATAGATTTAGAGCCAAAAGGGGCCATACAGGTCAACCTTTTGATTTTTATAGATGGTAACAGAAGCTCAGAGAAGTTAAATGATTTGGCAGAGTCACAAAGCTGATAAATATCTGAGGAGGATTTCAACTTAGGTCTTCCTGATTTCTATCCCTCATACCACATTGCCTGACTGCCCACTGTTGCTGTTTTTCAGTCATTAAGCATGTCTTCATGACCTCATGGACAGACTATGTCCCAAAGTCTGTCCAGGCTCCTGTTCATTGTTTCCATGACACTATCGACACATCTCATCCTCTGCCATCCCCTTTTTCTTTTATCTTCAGAGAAAATGAATAAAGAGAAAAAGCTAAAAGGAAAAGGATGCAGATGGCTAGATAGCTATCGCTACAGATAAAGACAGAGATAAATATATAGATATAAGCATAGATGTAGACATAACATAAGCATAGATATGAGCATAGAATAAAGACACAGACATAGTTATAAACATAGATATTGATATGGAAATAAATATAAGCATAGATATAGATATAACATAAACATAGATATAAACTGAATAGACATAGATATAAACATGGAATAGATAAGAACATAGACATAGTTATAAATATACATATATATAAACATAGGATAAAAACACATAGAGATAGAGACAGACATAGGTATAAAACATAGAATAAAGACATAGTTATAAACATAGACATAGATATACATAAATATAGATATAGAAATAGACATAAATGTGAACATAGATATAGACATAAACAGAATATAGTTATAAACACAGATATAGACATAAACAAAGTTATTAACATAGATGTAGAATAAAGACATAGTTAACATATAGATATAGACATATAAACAGAATAGACAAAGACAAAGTCATAATGGTAAGCATAGACATAGATATGGACATATAGATATAAACATAGAATAAAGACATAGACCGTTATAAACATCCACATGGATATAAACATAGATATAGAAACAGACATAAATATAAATATTGACATAGACATAGTTATAAATATCGACAGGTATAAATGTAAATATAGACATAAACAGAATAAAGACAGACATAATTAAAACATAGATATAGATATAAACATAGACATAGACAAAGAAGTGATAAAGACAAAGTTATAAACATATAGATATAAACTTAGATATAGACATAGATTTAAACAGAATAAAGATAAAGACAAAGTTGTAAACTTAGATATAGATATAGACATAGACACAGATATAAATATAGGCATAGACATAAACCTAGAATAAAGACATAGTTATAAACATAAACATAGATATATATATAAATATAAATGTAAACAGACATAGATATAAACATAAACATAGATATAAACAGAATAAAGAAATAGTTATAAATATAAACATAGATATAGGCATAGAAATAAACAATAAAATATAGACATAATTATAAACATAGACATAGATACGAGAATAAATATATAGAGAGATATATAGATATAACAATAAAGACAGACATAGTTGTAAACATAAACATAGATATAAATATAGACATAGGCTCAGATATAAACATAGACATAGATATAAATAGATTTAGATATTAATAGGATCATAGAGGAGGCTATATGGGAATAGTGGATAGTGAGCTTTCTTCAAAGTCAGGACTAACCTGATTGTGTGACCCTGGACAAGTCCCTTAACTTCTCACTGTTCTAAACTAGTGGTATCAAGCTCAAATAAAAAATCGGGCTACTAATCAATACATAATGATACCTGTAAACCACATATTAACTTAATGTTAAAATTTAATAATTATAATGCTTCATTGTATTTTTATTTATTTACGTTGTCAAATATTTCCCAATTATATTTTAATCTGATTCACAGACCCCTTGAAAGTATTATGGGTCCATGCTACCAATTCTCTAAGGCTATAATTTGCAGAGGTACCAACCTCCATTAATAGTGGGACTTTCCTCATATGGGAGTTCCCTGGACTAATGAAATCACAGGGCCAGTCCCAGAAGCAGCTGGAGGCTTTTCCCTCCTCTGTACCTCAAAACCTCTCTGAATTCTCACTTATGTCCCTTTTCTCCCCTTCAAACCCAGAGGATGAAGCAACCTCTCTCTGGCTAATCCTTGTACTTTGTGCCCTGGATAACGCAGCTAAGTGACACGGAGATTGGCACACCAGGCCTGAGTCAGGAAATAGGCACTTGAGTTCAAATCAGACCTCAAACACTAGCAGTGTTATCCTGGGCAAGTCACTTAATCTCTGTTTGCCCCAGTCTCTTCATCTGTAAAATGGGAATAATAATTACACCTGCTTCATAGAGATAACATTTGTAAAAAGCATTAGCACAATAGCCTTATAACAATACTTATTTCCTCTCTTGCTATCCCTTCATAGAATAATGGGATTTCAATTTAGAAGAAACTTTAGGAATTATCTAGTCCAGACTCTACCTATTAGAGATGAGGAAACTTAGGTCCAGAAAGCTGAAGGATCTTGTACCAGGTCACCTACAGCCAGCCGTCAAGTAGAGTTCACAGTTACTAGGGAAGATAATGAAATGGTGACTTTGGGAGCTTTCTTGTTGAAGGGAAAATAAGGGAAGCTGGAGGGCAAGGCCTACCCAGTGAGCTCCCTCCCTCAAACCGGCAGAGAAGCAAGTCAGGAAACTGGAATTCTCTTTGTTCATCCCACACACCTGCTACTCACTCCATGGCTGAGCCTCTGACCTGGCTTGTTACAGGTAGCTCTTCAGGACTTGGATGTATTTATCGATCCCTTCTATGTTGCAGCCCCTGCTCTTCCATCAGAGGCTTTGGCCTCCACCTGAGACATTACCACCAGCTGAGCCTTTCAGTTCTAAGACTTGTGCACAATTTTTCCTCCTTCTTCAACTCCCCCCACAGCCTTTCCTCAGCCCCATCCTCTGCTGCTCACACTCATGACTCATTTTAAAGTCTATAAAGTGTTATTTCCCCCCACACATTACCTCTTCCAACTCTCAAAATTACTTGTGAGCTAAGTGGTATTAATATTATTACCTTTGTTTAGTCGTTTTTCTATCATGTCCAACTTTTTATGACGCCTTTTGGGGTTTTGTTGGCAAAGATACTGGCATGGTTTCCCATTTCCTTCTCCAGCTCATTTTATAGATAAAAAACTGAGATAAAAGGGTAAAGCGACTTGCCAAGGGTCACACAATTAATAATTGGCTGAGGCCATATTTGAACTCAAGGTGAGTCTTCCTGATTCTAGGCCCAGGATTCTATCCACTGTACCACCTAGCTCCGACAATATAAGAAATATTTACTAAGTATTATGTACAGAACTCTTTGTTAAGAGGTTCTGGGAGAAGATACAAAATTTATTTATTTATTTTTTGCTTTTTTGCTGAGGCAATTGGGGTGAAGTGACTTGCCCAGGGTCACACAGCTGTTACATGGCTGAGACCACATTTGAACTCAGGTCCTCCTGACTTCAGGGCTGGTGCTCTATCCACTGCGCCACCTAGCTGCCCCGAAGATACAAAATTTAAATAAGATATAGTCCCTGCCTTCAAGAATTGTATAATCTAGTAGGAGGATAAGATAGTTCCAAAGATAGATAGTAAAGGCCATAGATAGTAAATCTGTGACCAAGTTAGACAAAGTTTTACCAATTTAAATAATCAGATGAATTATATAAGGCCTCCGGATGGGAGAAATAAAGTAGACAAAGGCTGAGAGGAAGGACTGAGCAAATTATACTTGGGAGGCAGTAAGCAAACCAACCAGTACACACATAGTGGAGAATAAAGAGGGAAGATCAGCTCAAAAAATCAGGTTGGAGCTATACCCATAAGTAGGGGGTCAGAGGGTTTAGAGATTGAATGGGGATTTGGCAATTACCTAATCCAAAAGTCTCCTTTTACAAGTGAAAAAGTCTAGACCCAGAGAATTTATATCACTTTTGCCTAAAGTCACACAATTTATTGATCATGAAAAGAAAGTTTAAATTCAAATCCAGAATCTTTAACTCCAAACCTAGTGCTCTATACAGGCTTCTACTAAAGATGCTTATAAGGACACTCTTCAATCTTCAAAACTCAGTTGCATAACCACCAGTTCTTTTAACCAATAGAGATTAAGTTCTTTCTTCCAGACTTTGAATCATCTTAAAATTCTCTCAGTCCTAAGTTCTTCATAAATTGAGGATTCAAATGAGATACTAATATTAAAAGTTGACATAAAATACTTTCTCAGTTGGCCCTTGCAACATCCTTCTGAGTTATGTTACTATTATCATTCCTATTTTACAAATAAGGAAACTGAAGCAGGCAAAGATTAAGTGACTTGTCTAGCATCAGCTAGTAAGAATCAGAGGCAGAATTAAATCTCAGATTTTCCTAACTTCATCAGAATCTTCTATGTACTAGGCCACCTAGCTGTCCCTACTAGCTATTAATTGTGGTTTCATGGAACCACAAATGTCTTCACTAGAAAGGAATTTAGGGATTACCTAGTTCAATAACCTCATTTGATAGAAGGGGAAATCGAGGCTCAGAGGGGAATGAAGAATTGCCCAAGATCATACGATGAATTAGTGACAGAACAGAAACTAGAACCCAGGACCCTTGACTTCCAGTTTAGTGTTTTTAATCTGGCACTAGATGGACAAGTTCCTAGATGACTGTTTCTGTTCATCCTCCATAGAGATATATCTGCTTTTTCAGTTACATCATTATATGGCTGGCTCATATTTTGTTCATGGTTTACTACGACCCTTGGCTTTTTTCTCTGTGTCCTTGCCCATAGGGTGATTCATTCTCCGTCACTGCCTCCATTTTCTATTAAAACAGCATATTTTGTTTTGCTTCCCCAACCATCTGGACAAACACTTGTCCTTTTTTTAGATTTCATTGTATATTCCTGTTCTAAACTTTCCTTAAATGAATTATCAAAGTTATATCCTTCTCCCCAACCAGGTCCCAGCTGCCAACTAACACACCCAGGCCTTGTGTGTTCAGGAGTTGGAGGATTGTTTTAATATTGGCCAGAGTAATTGGGAACCTATCTGTATCAGCAACATTTAATTATTCACCCAAGGCCAAACAGAAGTTTTTCCTCAACATTTCATTCTTTCTATTCGTGCAGGTAACCTGGCTCTGGGTGTGTTTGAGTTGGACCAATTCCCCAATTCACCACTGTTTCCCTTACTTGCTGGAATGGGAACAACACTAATCCTGGCAGTCAGGAGATGGGATGTGGAGTTAGTATTCTGCCACTGACTGCCTCTGGGACATTGGGTAAGATCCTTTGCAACTTTGGATGTCAGTTTCCCCAGTAGTGGACTAGATGATCTTTCCGACCCTGATGTCCCCTCCTTCTTCCTCACTCAAATTTGGAGTCAGGGGACCTAATGTGCTACTCTATGGGATCCTGGACAGGTGTTTGGACCTTATAATCTCAATTTCATAGACTTACAGATTTAGAGTTTGAAGGAAATTTCGAGATTATATGATCAAACACCTCCCTCCAGATCTTATTTTATTTTCGGTTTCCTTCTCCAGCACATTTTACAGATGAGGAACCTGAAGCAAACAGTATTAAATGACTTGCCTAGATCACATAGTTACAAATTATCTGAGGACAATTTTTTTTAATTTTTAAATTCATTTCAAACTACAAAAAGACAAAAAGAAAAGCATTTTTATGTACACAATACAAAAAGAGAATTGAATATAAAATCATGAATTTCCATTTTACAGTTTTACTTTTTTTTAAACCAAGTAATAAATACTACACATCATTTTCAAAGCTATCCAGCTTTTCCATGCTCCCCTCTGAGTTTTCTTTGTTCTCTGTTGTGCACTTTTTTTTCTCCTTCCCCACCAGAAGACTAATATTAGACTACCATTAGGAAAAAATGTGTATGTGTATTATACATATATTATATATACACACACATATATATATACATTTACACATAAAGATGAGCACACATATATAGACACATTATATATATGTGTATGTGTGTGTGTATATATATATATATATATATATATATATATATATATATATATACATATATATATATACATGTTCATTGATTAATTGATTTTCTAAACTAAACTTGACTCAAGCCAGTCCCCGGATAGTTTAGGTTCAATACTACAATGAAATGAGGCAATGCAAGTCACTCAAAAGTTTAACAAATCGACACTTAATTAGCCATATCAGGAGAAGGATGTTCAACCAAGATATGCTTCAAGGATACTTTGAGTTGATTCAACTGAGCAAAGCTCTCTTGCCTATGAATTGCCCATCTTAGTCTACCAGCCAAGTTTACTAGAGAGACTAAAACTCTTGTGGCTGCCTAGTACTTAAGCAACTGACCACGAAGTAAGACCTTTAAGACAACAAATTTCAAGGATAGTTTCAATATCTTTTAAAGAAAAACTAACTTATTTGGAAATTTTAAAGCACTATGAAAATGTCAATTATTACAGTTTCCAATGACCTTTTTTTTTAAATAGCATTTTATTTTTCCAAATACATGCAAAACCTTGTGTTCCAAGTTTTTCTCCCTCCCTCCCCCATCTCCCATCACTTTATATACATGATCTCATAAGACTCTCATAATCATCCAGGGAAGGTGAGTTTATTGTTGCTCTTTTGAAGGTGGAAAATGTGCCTCAGGGAGATTAAATAATTTGTCAGGAGTCACATAGTTAAATGGCCAAGGTGAGATTTGAACTCAGGTTTGCCCTGACTCCAGTGGTTCTTACCAATATATCATACTGCAGAAGTTAAGATTTCATATATATAATAGAAACTCTGTAAATAAATTGTTGTTCAGTCATTTCAGTTGAGTCTAACTCTTTGTGACCCAATTTGTAGTTTTTTGGGCAGAAATACTGGAGTGGTTTGCCATCTTCTCCAGCTCGTTTTACAGATTGGGAAACTGAGGCAAACAGAGTTCAGTGACTTGCCCAGGGTCATATAGCTAGTAAGTATCTGAGACCATATTTGAACTCAGGTCTTCCTGAGTTGAGACTCAGATCTTATAAATGCATACTATATGACCAATTAAATGCTAAATATTGGAGATACAAATACCCCCCCCAAAAAAATCCTTCTCTCAAGGAGCTTATACCCCATTGAGGAAAGACAGTACATAAAAGAAGACAAAAAGTAGGGGTGAGGACATGGTAGAAAAGTCAAAGAAATCCAAAATGTATGCATTTGGTTGGGAAAGGAAGAAGAAAATGAGGGGACATCTGAGAAGTTGTATTATCAATCTCCCCTCCTTAAATTCTTGGCTCCTCTCTAATCAAAGGAGTAGAAGATGCACTTTATCCATCATGGTTTTTTCCCTCTGCCCTTCCACCCCAAAGAGAACCAATGGCATCACAACTGGGTGATGTCTTGACTTGCTCATGAATTATATTTAAGTGAGACAGAACTTCACAAGTTATCAGACTCACTCACACTTCCAAAGTCATCTTAAGTCCAGAGTTGATGCAGTGAATGACTTTGGCATCTTCCATGTATGGCCAAGTACTCTTCGATGCTTGATTCAGTCACCTTCATGGCCAATGGAACAAATCCCATTCCTCAGAGTAAAGTATTCACATGCTTAGGGCAGACATCCCTCAACTCACTCACTGGTAACAAAGGTAACAACCACAAGAAGAATATTTGGTTCAACAGTGACAGCAAGATTATGTGATGATCAGCTATGATAGACTTGGTTCTCAGCAATACATTGATCTAGGACAGTTTCAATAGACTTGGGATGGAAAATGCCATCCATCTATATCCTTCCAGAGAGATAACTATGGAATGCTGATGGAAGCATTCCATTTTCACCCTTTTGTTTTGTGTTATTTGTTTTTTTCTTTCTGTGGTTTCTTTTGATCTGATTTTTCTTTCACAAAATGACTAATATGGAAATATATTTAAAATGATTGTACATGTATAACCTATATCAAATTGCTTGCTGTCTTGAGGAGGGGAAGGTAAAGAAGGGAGGAGAGAAATTTGGAACTCAAAATCTTACAAAAACGAATGTTGAAAATTCTATTTACGTATAATTGAAAAAAATAAAATACTATTGAATTCAGAAAGGAAAAAAAAAGAATATTTGGTTCAATGGGTCAAAAACACTTTGTTGGATCAAGTATGATAACACATATAACATCCCACAGCCATAGCCTCCTACCTTTTCAACAAATGTGTCTTTTTAAAAATATTTATTCAGCATGCTTTCATAGGCTCATTTGATCTTATTCTGCTTTCGTGGCCCTTAAGAGAAAGAACTGTATCATTTAAAAATCTTTTATATCTTTATCACCTTCCCCAGAGCCTAGCCCATAGTTTATTGAATTGAATTGAGCAACCCATTCCAGGTTTCAACCCATTTAGTAGACTACAACTGAGAATCCTCCAAAGCATTCCTTTAGTAGGATGGAGCAAGGGGTCATAGTTGAGAAGACAAGAAAACCTCCAGATAAATATGGTCATTTTAAGAGTCCAATGGAAAAGTATCAAACCAAAAAGGTGGCCTTCCTATAAAAGATCTTTTACTGAAAAGGACTGGATTCAAGACCCAGGTCTCTCTCTTGTTTAAGGGTTGTGATCTTGGACAAATTACTATTTGGGGGAACCTAGATGGAGTCCTGCAGTCAGAAGGACCTGAATTCAAATTTGAACTCAGACACTTAACACTGACTGTAGGCAAGTCACTTAACCCCAATTGCCCCTCAAAAAAAAATAAATAAAATTACTATTTAGATGCTAGTTTCCATCTCTGTAAAATGAGACAAACAGACAGGATGTTCTATAAGGTCTTTTCCTACTCTAAGCTTCCATGATCTAGTCAGGGGGAAAAAGTGAACCAATCACAGTGGTGGTGACAGAGGCAGTACTAGAGAATGGGCTACAAAGACAAAAATGAAACCATTCTTGCCTCATAGGAACTTACATTATATTCTTTCTAGGAGAAGCAACACTTACAAATGTAATTAGGATCAAAATATTTACAATGCAAATACAGGATTTTTTTCATGGGGGGATGGGGAAAGGAAGGCACTAGGAGCTGAAGGGATCAGGAAAAATCTTTCATCATATTCAGTATTCCTTCTCTGACATCTTAGATTATTCATTCCCATACCTGATGTGAAAGTGGCAAGTCTGAGTTCCAGTTGCTGACTGGCAATCAGGCCCACTGTGAGTCAGTGGTAGATCAGCAAATGAAACTAACCCCTTTTAACCACCTAAAAATTCTTGTTTCATCTCCAACAAATGGCACTTCCTCTTGTGGGCCATGGTTTTTATTTTTCTCTACTGTAATGATACAGGAAACAATTATATGTTTGTGCTTCAGGCTCCAGGATTTGTTTGTGATGCAATTAAGTATCATGAACTAAATTTAGAACTTTTATATAGGCAGACCCTGTCTTCTAAGGTCATTGGCAAGGTGTTTGCTTGTTCTGGGTAGTCAGACCAGGTCAGCTAATATTCCTTGAGAATGCTCGGCCTTTTCTATTCAGAGAGCATCTACAATTCCTCTTTAACGTAAGCAGTCTTTTGCTTCACAGATTAAAATTGTCTCAATTCCTATTTCTTTTAAAAATCTCAATTCCTATTCCACCTCTCTTGAGTATTCTTTTTTTTTCCCCTGAGGCAATTGGGGTTAAGTGGCTTCCCCAGGGTCACACAGCTAGGAAGTGTTAAGTGTCTGAGATCACATTTGAACTCAGGTTCTCCTGACTTCAGGGCTGGTGCTCCATTGCATCATCTAACTGCCCCTATTCCACCTCTTTTAAGAAGTCTTCCCTGATAGTCTTTGTCAGGTGAGAAAACTGAGGGAGGAAAACAAAAAAAAGACAAGAACACCGTCCAGAAAGGATCTGGTGTTGCATTTGAGTTCAGATCCCTCTAGCCTGCAGGTCCAGTACTCTATTCACTGTGACACTTAACTCCCTCTTATGTAGTTTGGTTTATTATTTTTTTTAACTCCATACTAGAGTGCCGATTGATTATTTTATCTAAATTTTTATTCCCCCATCACCTGGAATCAATCAATCCAATAAGCATTTATTAAGCACTGATTATATACCAGGCACTCTGCTAACTTCAGGAACAAGATTCTTTGCAAACATAAATTGCAGTAAATTGCTAAGAACTGATTTCTTCCTCAGGTGTTCTGCGGGAGAAAAGGCATCTTTAGGTGAGTTTGATGAATGACAATTTAAAGAATGATGTCGCCTGTCTCTAAACTTCTTCAGCAAAAAAAAAAGTCCCAGGATCTTAGAGTCTCCAGAAGATAATGCCTGGGATACCGGTAGGTAAGGGGAGGATCGATTTACCTGGGAAGGGGGTGGGAGGGGTCATTGAGGAGAGAAAAGAGAACGGTCATCTTTCTTTTTAAAAAAATCATTTATTTCTTATTCATTCATTCATTCATTCACTCATTCATTTCTGGCATTCATTTTTAAAATGTTGAGTTCCAAATTCTTTCCCCCACCTCCAGCCCTTCCCCCACCCATTGAGAAGGCAAGCAATATGAGAATGATCTCTTTTCATTCAACATTTCTCTTGTATTGGCCTTTTCTGAAGAGGGTATTTTAATAGCAAAGAAGTTGTGTGTCCAACGCTGGACACAAAGGGGGAGGGGAGAACACCACACACACACACACACACACACACACACACACACAAATAAATAAATAAATAGTGGGTTGGGGAGGGGGAGGGGTCGTAGCTGAGAAGGCGAGAAAACCTAGGGGTAGGTGCGGTGTCCCTTTAAGAGTCGAATGGAATGTATCAAAACAAAAAGGCCGCGCGCCCATTGGTCAGACGACCAGCACGTGAATTCACAGCTGATTTCCTGGCTTTTTGTTGCTGCTGCTGCTGCTGCTGCCCCTGCCGCTGCTGCAGCCGCCGCCGCCGCTGCCCCACTGATCTCTGCGTGTGTCAGTTTCAGACCTAGCTCCTCCAGCCCGCGGCTCCCGGAGCGACCCCCGCGCGTCCCTGCTCCTGCTTCCCCCAGAAACGCCGGAGAAGGGGCAGCACGCGCCAGCGCCGCCCCCAGCCGCAGGGGCTTCTTCTCCTCCTCTCGCTCGGACCGACGACCCTCGAGGAACCAGAACCCCCAAACCCGACCCCCCATCATGGCACACTCTGCGCAGCTGAACATCTTGGAGCAAAACTGCCCCATCCAGGTGGAGCATGATCGGAAGCGGAGGCAGTTCACGGTCAAACTGAATGGTAATGTAGCGCCGGCGGAGTCTCACTTTTCTCTCATTCCCTACCCCTTCCAGCCCCCTTTCTTTTTCTCTCTCCCCTACACCCCGCCAGGGCGGCCCCCCCCCCCCCGTTTCTATCTTTTGTTTGCACGGAAAGCAAGAAGCTAGCGAGCTAATGCAAAGAGTGCCCTCTAGCTAAACCGGGATTGATTTTTTTTTCCCTGAGAACCGAGTTCTCGCTCCTCTTTCTCTTTCTTTTTTATTATTGTTTTATTTTATTTAGCAGCAGCGGTGAGGCTGGTTATGCAATGGAATTACAGTGTCAACAGAGCAACTGGAAACCCCAAAAGGGAGGGAGGGGAATGGAAGGGAGAATCTGTGAAATGTATTGGAGTCTCAACGCTGCTGGAAGGACAAGTAATGAGTGCTCCCAGCTGATCTCCGGTTACCATCCCCCTGTCTCAGAGATCTGTGCTTTGTTTCTACCTCTCTGCCCTCCTGTGCCAACCAGAAGCTTGGTTGGTGCCTCGGTGTGCGGAAAGTGGGTGGAAGAACACCTGCCCACACAACTTGTATTTGTAAACAAGCTAAAGCGGTTGGGACTGTACTTGTTCTCAGGGTCGTGGGTTTATTTTTAATTCCGAGTTTTAGTTGGTGCAGAAAGAGATCCCTTTTTCTCCGGACTATTTCTCCTCTCCCCCCCCACCCCCCAAACAGGGTCCCAGACTCTTGGAGAGTTCCGCACCTTCCTTCTTCCCTCCCCAACCACCCTGCCCCCTTCCATGTCTTGCAGCCAGAATCCTGACAGGTTGTGGGGTCCGAATTGCATTCCTTTACTCTTTCAGCCCTGGGGCTACTGGTAGAAAGTCACTGAGTGTGAAAAGTTTTCTTTCTGCAATTTACACCCCGGCGGGAAAGATTATCTCTAGTGCATTGTCTCTTTAGGTCAATAGGAGCATTTCATGGGTACATACCAAGCTTGAGTAGCTTTTGAACTCCTGATGGGAAAACCTGTACTTAGGTTTAACTCTGAGAGTGCTGTGTCCGGAATGAAGGGGCATGAGGGGAGCCCAGAAAAAGCCTGGGACAGAAATATCATCTATCAAATGTGACTTTATAAGGGGCAGAAGAGCAGAGTGGGAGAGACCATAGAGAGAGGGAGGATGTCTAGCACAGACAGGGCCTTCCTTATTCACAAATAGTTCTTCAATAAATGCTTGTTGAATTGAATGAAGGCTCTGATTATTTTTCTGAACTTAAAGCTGCTATTAACGTTTCTCTTGTTCAGTAAAGTTCTCACCACTTATAGACCCACCCTTTCCCTTTTTCTCTTTGAAGTCTGAAATGTGGACTCCCTCTTCCCCACAAACTTAGGGCTTCATTGTTTTCTTAGAATTCCTTCACTACAGAAAACACACAGGTTGGAGAGAGAAAGGGTCATAGGATTTGGAACTGGAAGGATCTGTAGACATTACCCCCTTCCCCATTTATGAGGACCTAGAGAAAAATGATTCTTTTCCAAAGTAGATAAAGTGGCAGAAGTGAAAATTTGAACCCAACGTTTCTGAACTCCAATCTGCTGTCCTTTACACCATAGCTGCTGCCTTAGAGTACAACAGATGCTCCTGAGTTGAAGTGAACTGTCCTGGCTTTTTTTTTTTTTTTTTAATGTCCAAATTAGGCTTTTCCAAGCCTAATTATGTGGCTCTCTGACAGGCAAGAGTCAAGGTGAGGGAGAAACAGCCAACCAGCTCCTGGGAGATAGACACAACCCTATGATTCTGTTGGAGGGTTTTGTGTTTTGTTTGATTTGGGCTTTTTTGTAGTTGGAATAACCACGGTTTTTTGGTAAGCACCCTAATTGTTCGTTCTAAACATATATAGAGATGGCAGTCTGCTTGCTGCATCTGGTTCAAAACAATTTGGGTAGAAAAAGTCCATTTTTAGACCTGCAGAAATTGTAGGCAGGGATGCTAAAAAAGAAAGGAAAGAGGTGGTGGTGGGGGAAGTTTGTTTTGTTTTTAAATTGCGGCCCTGGAGCTATCCCCTGGAGACAGCTTCAATCAGAGGGCCAGACTAGTTCACAGGATATTTCTAAACTTTTTCCTCCCCTTTTCCCCCTTCCCCCACTCCAGACCACTAATTATAAAGTGTACTCCCTAAGTCAGCCCTGGGTGAAGAGAAAGCAAGACAAATCCAGGGGGCCAGATGAGGGGTTGTTGAGAGAGTGATTAAAGACTGTGAATAAAAGGCAAGAAATCAAACAGAGCTAGCCTGGCTAGAGGCCAGAACAGAAAGATACCAAATTCTCTTTGGCCCACGTCTGACTCCTATAACTGCCCTAGGTAGTGATTTCAGATTGATTGGCTTGCCACCATTTGCCAGCCACTGTCCAGACCCTGCCAAAGGGCTAGCCTCTGTCCTCTAGGACCTTACAAAGCTTGGGTAGCATTGGTTAAGAGCCTCCACCTTCCTGAGTTTCAATTATCCCCGAAGCCACAGGGAAAGAAAATGATAGAGAGGATTGTATGCAGCTGAAATGTCTGTCAAAAATACAAGGCTTCCACTGGTCTTACAGTCTGATTGTTGAATGAATGAATAGCTTGTTGTAAGCCAAGTACTTTGTAGATCCTAGAGCAGCATTATCCCAAAATACTCAGAAAACCAGAGAGGGCAGTTGTCTACCCAAATAATTTCAACCACTGACAATTGCCTGAGTCAGCATTCCTCCCCATGCTCTTTTTCCTCTTTGAGGGAGGGAACTAAGGAAGGTTGCCCCATATGGGAGCCTCCTTTGCCTAGCTTCTGGCTTCCTGGGGGAATGGGAGCCAATCAGGCTGTGGAGCTATTGAGTGTCAGAATTGGCAGGGACCTTAGAAGTCAACCAGCCTGACCCCTACATTTTATTTGAAATTTTTTTTAATGCAAACTTAATTATCAACAAATATTTCCATGTATAAAGAACAAAGAAAGCAGTTGTATGTGAAACTGGCAAGTTGTTATAGACAAGTGTTTTTTAAGACACATACATATACAAGCCATGAATGCTTGTAGTGCCTCCCCCCCCCCAAAAAAAAAATTAGCAGTTTTAAACTGCTAAAGGTTAAAACTGTACTGAGTCTTTTGGAATACCCTTTGTCATTTAACAAGATAGTAAGTAATGAAGGAGCTGAGACTTGGAGTGGGGAAGTCACTTCCCTAAGGTAACACAGTGAATTCATGTCAGAGCCAAGAATA
This sequence comes from Myrmecobius fasciatus, assembly GCA_023553655.1. NCBI lineage: Eukaryota > Metazoa > Chordata > Mammalia > Dasyuromorphia > Myrmecobiidae > Myrmecobius > Myrmecobius fasciatus. The sequence continues at coordinate 37,150 of JAJPUD010005869.1, forward strand.
GAATCTGGGGTTCCCAGCCTAGGGTTCTTGCTTTTCATTCGGTAATTTAAAAACCGAATCCAAGAGCTAATAATCTGGTTTTTGCTTTTATTAGATATTCATTAACTTTACAAGTATGAATAAAATTGGTTCTTAGATTGGAGGTCTTTGTCTAATGGACAAAGTGGGAAGAAATGTCTATAGTTAAAAGTGAATGACTTTCAAGGAAGAGTCTCCCTCTTCCCATGTATGATTCACATGATCTTGACATAGGAATTCTTATCATTACTTTAATCTTGGAAAGGCATCTAGGCATAGATAGCTGGGTTTGCCTTCAGGAAGACACTAGATATCAATCAATCAATGTGATCTTAGTTCAATTTTTTAACCTCTCTCAGCTTCAATTTCCTCCACTGTAAAAATGATAATAAAAGCACTAACAGCACAATTTTTAAAAAGATGGATATAAAAGTGCTTTGTGAATCTTAAAGCTAACATTGATCTATGTTAGCTGTGACTGTTCTTACCAGGGAAACCTAACTCACAGAACAATAATATCTTGCCAGAGGCCCTCCTGGGAAAAGCATTAAGGATTCTTGGATCCCTTCTCTGTGGCCTGGTTCCTGGTTTCTTTGGTTGGACATAAGTAAGTTTCCTGCAGATCTGAATATGCTCATGTTTGGCCCTTGATTTTTTTTCACTCATTAATTGAAAAAGCTGGAGTCAATGACCCTTAAAGGCCCTCCCAGCTCTGTATGCAGAGGCTTGGCTCAAGAAGTGCTCCCTCTGATCTGACTAGCCCTACCTTATGGTTACTTACTAGGGTGAGTCAAGATTTATGCTGGGCAAGTAAGAAAGATTTATGCTGAGCTGGAATGTTCTCTGGGTCTCCCCATCGGACTGGTAGAAGTATATGTATAAACGTAATTGCCAAAGCTGTACTTCATGCCTACTATACCCAGAGCACCATGTGAGGTGATTGGAGAGAAGTATAAGACATAGTTGATATCTCCAAAGAGCTTATAGTGTAATTTTTGTTTAGTAGTGTTTGTTCCTTGTGCATCTAAAAAGTTAAACTAGCACCAGAAAGGAGATGGTGGCTGGTCATAAGTGCTCATGAAGTACAAAGACAGTGAACCCTCTCCCCTAGAAGATCAGAAGAAAGGATGGAGATGATGACGCAAAGAATAATGGACTTGGACTGAAATTCTGGTTCTGCTTCCTACTATCTCTGTGACTTTGAAATGAAAGGATTAAACTAGATCCCAGCTTTTTTGTTGTTGTCTTTATTATAACATTTTATTTTTCCAAATACACGTAAAGATAGTTTTAACATTCATTTTTATAAGATTTTGTGTTCCATATTTTTTCTCTCCTTTATCTTCCTCCTCCCCAAGACAGCAAGCAATCTGATATAGATTATACATCATTTTCATATTTGTCATATTGCGCAAGAAAAATCGGACCTAAATGGGAAAAAACACAAGAAATAAAAAGCAAACAAACAAAAAGGTGAAAATAATGTGCTTTGATCCACATATGATCTCCATAGTTCTCTCTGGATACAGATGGCATTTTGCATCTCAAGTCTGTTGGAATTGCCTTGAATCATCAAATCATCACATAATCTTTCTGTGTACAATGTTCTCCTGGTTGTGCTCACTTCATCATCAGTTCATGTAAGTCATTCCAGGCCTTTCTGAAATCAACCTGTTTATCATTTCTTATAGAGCAATAATATTCCATTACATTAATATACCATAACTTATTCAGCCATTCTCTAACTGATGGGCATCCACTCAGTTTCCAGTTCCTTACCACTACAAAAAGGGCTGCCACAAACATTTTTGCACATGTAGAACCTTTCCTCTCTTTTATGTAGATCCCAGCAGTTCTAGACCTCAGGTGGGGTCTTGTAACTGAATGTGGTAGTACTGAAATTATGATTTATTGTCAGTAAATATTTGATTTATATATCTTTTATATACCTGGGGTCCCATAAAAAATTTCTCTGGTAAAAAAAAAAAAGGAGTGGAAGTTGGAAAAGTTTAACTAGATGACTTTGAAGGTCTCTTGTGTCTTGTGATAGATCAATGGGGGATTTAATAGTCAAGGAAGGCTTCTTAGAAGAAGTGCAGCTTGGGCTAGCCTTGCAGAGTTCAATGTATAAGCCCAGAAGAGACAGGGAGGAACCTTCTAGACAGGAGAAATAATATGAATAAAAGGACAAAGGGGATACTTGCATATAATTTAGGGGGCAGTGATATTGCCTTAGATCAAAGGTGTCAGTCATTGCAACTGGCAATAGATAAGTGATGTTAATGTGTTTTTTAAGTCAATATGTGGCTTGCAGGAATCCTTACTTAGGAATCAGTGTTGCTTCTATCCCTCCCCCCAGCCACTTTTTCTGTTTGACATCAGTGCCTTAGATTTGTAAGAAACTAGAGGTTAAGCTTTGGGTCAGATTTCTTTTTTTATCTTCAGCACGATGCTTAATAATGAAAATTGTGCCAGTGAGCATTGAAGTGCCTTGGGGTTTGATTTGTAAAAGGTCTTAATCCCCAAAGCTTAAGACTGAACTGAGACTTTTGGGATACCTTGTATTCTCCCCTGACACTTATGACTGGTAAAGATTTTCTAGGTAGAGGATTCGATGTCAATGTTTATAAAATGTGATTGTTGAGTTGAATTGAATGTGGCTGTTCCTAGAACATTGACTAGAAGTTGAGCCAGGACAAAGATTGGAACAAATGGTAATAATGCCAACTAGAAATGATTTAGACTTCTTGTTGGTGGCCAGGGAGTAATTGATTTCTTCATGTGATCTGCCTATTTTGAGCAAAGGCCAAAAAATCATAGTGTCAGCACTTACTTGAAGGAACCTGAGATTCTCTAGTACACCACCTTCAAGTTACAGATTATCCTTTCTGGGTCTCAATCAGTTACTTAAAAACACCTTTTCTAAGGTCCCACAGTAAGTTAGAAGCAGTTGATTGAGTTCTGGGCCAGACTCACAACGATTGAGTTCAAATCTAGCCCAAGATACTAGCTATGTAACCTAACCACAGTTTGCCTCAGTTTCCTCAATGGTAAAATGGGGGTATTAATAATAATAAAAATGAGATATTTGTGTAAAAAAAAAATTTCACATAATGTTGGTACATAGGGGTACTATAAATTGCTATCCTCCCTCACCCAGTGGTAGAACTATAGGCCTAGAATATAAACTCCTCTAGGGCAGGTCTTTTTTTTTTTTTTTTTTTTTTTTTACTGAGGCAATTGGGGATGAGTGACTTGCCCAGGGTCACACAGCTAAGAAATGCTATGTGTCTGAGGTCAAATTTGAACTCGGGTCCTCAGCACTTCAGGGCTGGTGCTCTATCCACTGTGCCACCTAGGTGCCCCAGGGCAGGTCTTTTTAAAAATTTTTCAATAGTATTTTATTTTTCCAAATAAATGCAAAAAGTTTTTGACATTCTTTTTTAAGATTTTGTTTTAAATTTTTTCCTTCCTCCCTTCCCTCCCTCCTTCCTAAGATAGTAATCTGATATAGATTAAATATGTGCAATTATCCATATTCAGTCTCCATAGTTCTCTCTCTAGCTGTGGATTGAATTTTCCATCCCAAGTCTATTGGAATTGCCTTGAATCCCCTGATTGTTGAAAAGAGCCAAGTCCATCATAATTGATCATCACATAATCTTGTTATTACTGTGTACAATGTTTTCTTGGTTCTGCTTGTTTGGCTCAACATCAGTTCATGGAAGTCTTTTCTGAAATCAGCCTGTTCATCGTTTATAGAGCAATAATATTCCATTACATTCATGTGCTATAACTTATTCAGCCACTCTCCAATTGATGGGCATCCATTCAGTTTCCAGTTTCTAGCCACTACAAAAAGGGCTGCCACAAACATTCTTGCACATGTGGGTTCTTTTCCCTCTTTTATGGTCTCTTTGGGATATAGGCCTAGTAGTGACACTGGAGGATCAAAGAGCATGCAGAGTTTTACAGGAGGGTAGGTCTTTATGATACCAGCTGTGAGCAAATGGAAGGTACTCATTGCTCATTGATAAATAGAACTCAGGTCTCCCACACTATAGATTAAGGTGTTCCCCGACACCTCATTGCCCTGGCACAAGGCAGTAAATGGTCAGGGGTTAAGCAAATGACTGAGTAAATGTTCTAAATTCAAAGAAGAGCCTGTTTTTTTGTTTTGTTTCGGTTTTTTTTTGGGGGGGGGGTCCAGGAAGGCAAAAATATTTGCTTGTCCCAGGTGAAAATCCAATCTTTTGCGCTATCATAGATTCTTGAGTACCCAACAGAACTGAGTAGTGGGTGGAAGAAGGGTCTTGTTGAAGTTGTTAAACCCAGAATCAAGCTGGGACCCCAGGGAACAGGTCAGACTAGTTGTTAGCAGCTCATAATCTTTAGAACACTCAAGCCAGGTCAATGCAACAAAAATTTATTAAGCCCCTACTACATGCACAGTCCTGTGTGAGGAGTTAGGGATAGATGCAGCCAAAAGCAAAGCTTGGATTCTCCTGTTCTACTAATTAGCTGGCAGGGAATAGAAACAATTCTAGAATGTTAGAGCTACAAGAAGATGAGATAATGGAGAAAGTCCTGGTCTGGCTTTGAGTTCAGTCTTTCACAGTTAATAGATATATGATCACCATCAGGTCACTTAAGTTGTTTCTTCACTTTTTAAATGGAAACTTTGATACCTGCATTATCTATATTGATATTGTTGCAAGGTAATTGTTTTGTAAACTTAAAAGGGCTACAGAAACTTGAGCTATTGTCAATCAGCAAACATTTAAGTAGTACCTACTACATTGCCAAGAAATCTACGAGTCCTTGCCTGTAGGTATTGTCTAGGAATATCATGCACAGAAGGAAGCTGGAGGTGCTGATGAAGGTACTAGCATCTGCTCTGCCTCTCTCCATTTGCAGGTAAGGAACCTGTTAACAGCTGTGTGATCCTAGGCAAATCACTTAACCTTGTCTGCCTCAATTTCCTCATCCGTAAAATGAGCTGGAGAAGAAAATGACAAACCACTTTAATATCTTTGCCAAGAAAACCCTAAATAGTATCATAAAGAGTTGGACACGACTGAATAACAACAAACCAAAATCTAAAAAAGAGGGAATTGACTTGGTGTAGCTACTTAGAGGTAGAACTGAAACTTGCATGAAGACTGGTTCTTCAGGTGTGAAACTGATGGCTGTAAATAGCCTCCTTGGCTATGCCCCAGCTTATTAAACCTTGGGTTGCAATGCTGTATGGGGTCTAGTAACTGAACGTGGGGATTGTGAAATTGACTTATCAATGTTTAATTTGTATACGTATTTTACATATCTATGTACCTGGAGTCACGTAAAAATTTCTTGGGTGAAAAGAGATCGCCCTGATTATCCTATCTGATCACAGGTAGCCATACGGGATGAGAACCCCCTCTTTTCACTATCTTGCCTCTCCCCTGGGCTTCTAGCTAAAAATTCCTTTTCTGGGATGTTTGCATTGCATCTGCTGGTATGTGTTTATTTTCTCTCCATAGTAACTTTCAGCTGCCCAGGAGTATCAATACAGGGAGGAAGAGAATCATTTCCCCACAGTTTCTACCTTTCCATCCCCTCCCAACCCCACCCCACAGCAAGAAGCTCGTATGGGCACTTCTCCAGAACCTCTGGTTCCCTTCATTTGTTTGTTTTGCTTTCCTGCACACCCACCTGCCCTGTTTCAGTTCATCACACTGCCAGATTGAGCAGTGTGACTGGCAGGCTGGGTGGAAGAAGGAATGAGAAGGAATGGCTGATTAAGTTGGGTTTGAGAGGTACAAGGAGAGACCCTGCCCTTGTCGAGGAGGTAGCCTGAGGGTGGGGGAGTAAATATGGAGCTGGGATTATGTAAAAGTTTCTTGGGCAGAAAAAGTTTTAAGAAGCCCTGTGACAGGATGTATGTGTCCCTTTAACCATCTGCAAATCCCCTTACAAATGTTAACTCATTTAATTCTCACAACAATCCTGAAAAATAGGTGCTATCATAATCGTTATTTTAGTTGGTGCTATTAACAGAAAAAAGAAATATTTTTGCAAAACAGGTTAACTGACTCACCCAGATTCACACAGCTAGTTTGTGTCTGGGACAGGATTTGAATTCAGGTTTTCTCAATTTTCTACCAGGACACATAGCTGCTTCATTTATTTTCTCACTAACCCTTGAGTTAAGCATCCTAGCTGTTTATCCCGAAGCTTCGAGATGCAGATCAGGACCTCATTGAACTACTTCTATCGAGTTAGTTCAACACCTGATGGCTGTAGAGAATTTCTTGGGGGCCCTTTCAGGATGCAGTCCAGAGGCAGCCAGCTGGAGTGGATGTGTCAGGTGGGCAACCTTGCCCTAAAGTCATATCTCTGACAGATGGGGAAACAGGTTAAGGAAAGCTAATACATGTCTAGGTGAAGATTGGAAATTTTTATATAACCCTGAGTATGTAGATGTATAAAATAGGTTTGCAAATCAAACACTGATAACAAATCATTTTGCAACCCTCACATTCAATTTTGAGACCTCATATGGGGTCTCGAACCATAGTTTAAGAAGCTGGGTTCTATCATGGTAATGATAACAGTACTTTTAAGCAAGTTTTCAGTCCTTTTTGAGCATCCTAACCACCTTGAAAGATAGGGTGGGTGGGAATTATTCTGGCTACTTTACAGATGAGCTAGTTAAGGTCAGAGCTCGTGACCAGAACTCTCTGGACCTGTCCCGTTAGATGCTTCTGCTTTGTGGCCAGGCTGAGAGAGCCACTTGTTCCAATGACTTTTACCCAGTCTGAGGAGCAGGGACTGGCTCCTGACATGCCATTGTGTCAGCTGGAGAGGGAGTGAAGCTGCCCTGGGGTGCCATCGATTCTGTCAGACCCACCAAACTTGGATCATGCCCACAAAAATGGGAGGGTGTGATAGCTCTATCAGAAGGACACAGCTGCCTCTGTGGCTCTCCCGCCTCACACAGGAGGGAGCATTCAGAAGCTCAGAGAGTCTAATCGGTGATGGGCTTAGGCTTTACCCCTGCCCTCTATAAACTCATCTCTTTTAGAGCTAGCTTTATTTTGCAAAGTGTGTCCTGTCCTGAGAAATACAGTTTCTGATCAATTTTTCTTGAAAGAGATAGTGAGCTTCCCATCCCTGGGAGTGTTTCAGTAGAGAATGATTGATCACCAAGCATGAAGACTATAGAAATTATACTTGTACTGGGTTGCTATTCTTTTATTTATCTATTTTTTAAAATTTTTTCTGCAAATCCCCCTGCTCTGATAACTTCAGATTATGTTTAAAGTGATCACCCTGCCAGACTAATTAGTTGTGTGACTGAATGGAAGGAAGAATGAGTGAGGAGGGCTGGTCAAGATGGGTGTGAGAGGTCCTGGGAGAGACCCTGGCTTTGTGGAGGAAGCAATCTGGAGGGGAAGCAGATAGTGACTCAGTTCTAGGCTTAATCAAAGTATTCTGAGTCTTCTAGCCTAGGGCTAGCTTGGTCAGACCTCATCTGGTGGTTTCATTTAATAAAAACACAAACTCCCTTTTAAACACCAGCCTATTTTTTTCTTTTCTGTATTTATGATAGCCCAAAGGGTCATTGTTGTTACTTCTCTTTTGGGAAAGGACCAACTCTTTCCTGAAGCAACAAGGAAATCTTGGGCTTAGAATCAGAAAGCATTGAGTTCAAATGCAGCCTTAGACTCTTCCTAGTTGTGTGACCCTGGATGAGTCATTTAATCTGTCTGCCCCACTTTCCTCAATAGCATCCACCTTCCGGGATTGTTGTGAAGATCAAATGATAATACCATTGTAAAGTGCTTAGCACAGTATGTCCCACATATAGAGCTAATATGTGCTTGTTTCCTACTTCCCCAAGCCCTTTCCTTGGAGAGAAGAGCAAAAGATGACCCTGAAAATGCTGGGGGGATAGAAAAGGGAGTGCAGACAGCCTCAGGGTCTTTGTGGGTGAAATTCAGCACCAAAGTACATTTCTGGAGAGCTATCCCATTTACCTAAATGTGCTCTTTCTAGTGCAGTGAAGGAAGAGCCACTACAGGGATCTATAAAAAGAGGGTGGATTGGCCAGTATCTGAAGATGCTTCAAGAGCTTGAGCCATGTGCAGGTATCCCGTGTTTGGGGATAGAGAGAATGCAGAAATGTAGCATGATCTAGAGGAAAGAGCAATGAAGTTAGATTTAACACCTGGATTCTAATCTCAGCTTTGCCCTTTTACTGGTTTGCACTTTGGGGAAATCCCTTTATTTCTCTAAGCCTCAGTCTGCCTATTTGCAAAATGCATGTAATGTTTTCACTGCTTATTTCAACAGGGTTCATGTAAAGAAAGTTCCCCTCCCCCCCAAGGCAGTTGCACTTAAGTGACTTGCCCAGGGTCACACAGCTAGGGAATGTTAAGTATGAGACCACATTTGATCTCAGGTTCTCCTGACTTCAGGGCTGGTGCTCTGTCCACTTCACTACCTAGCTACCCCTGTAAAGAAAGTATTTTGTAAATTGTAATGTTTGGTATTTCAAGTATTGAATGTAGGTGGCCTTTCTATTAGTATGGATCACAACTCCTCTTCATCTTAGTAGATGGCCATTGTGATTGTTGTGGCTAACAACAACAAAAATTTCATTATGAATGTGTCTGAAAATTCTAAATTCTACAGAAATCTGAACTGATTCTATTTAGACCTTTAAAGCCGGGGATGGGGGGGTGAGGGGGGTGTTGAAGATATCTATCTCAAAGAGAATTGATAAATTTTTAGCATGAGCATTTACACCTCAAAAATTAGAACAAATCAGAGCTTGATATATTGTTTTGTTGTTTAGACAAGGGAAATTGATGAAGATAATGTTAGCAGTGCAAATTAAATTTACAAGTGTGTCATTTGTATTTTTTTTCCCTTTTTTTCTGGAGAGCTGATTGTTAAACACTAGCAGCATTCCCCTGCTTTAAGATGTGGTCCTTCCCCTCCTGGAGTTTACAGTCTAATGGGTGGTGGGGAATATAACAAAGACAAAAAGAGAAATAACACAAGATATTAGGGAAGCCCTGGGCCTATTGCATTTTCATGCAGAAGAGCATGAAGCAGCAATGACCTGAGCCCCTGGAAACTCTGTCTGGTGATTTGGCTGTGTAGGAATTTTGTGGCCAGCTTTGCTGCCTGAAGTGGAGCTGAGTAGCTGCAGAAGGCTGGGCCAGGCTTCTCCATAAGTGCCCTGAAATAGCCTCCTGTGTCCTTTCCCAGCCCAGATTGTGTGTGCCTAATTAAACCCCTAACAGGTGGCTGGCTGGTAATTGAGACTCTACCAGCTCTCTGCTCCCTCCCAGGGGATGGAGAGAAGAGCTGAACCACAGGAAGGCTTATCTTCAATTGAATACTGGACCTGGAATCAGGAAAAATCTAGGGTTCAGGCCTGCCTTTGATGCTCATTGGCACTATGACCATGGACAAGTCACTCCCTTCCTCTGAAATTTTGTTTTCTCATTTGTAAAATGGGAATAAGATTTAAAATACTGAGATTTCTGGATTGTGAGACAATTCATTCAAAGCTTAGCTTCTTAAACTGTGGGTCACAGCCCCATCTGGGATCTTGTAACTGAGTTTGGGGGGCACAAAATTATGATTTATTATCAATAAATGTTTGATTTTTGTACCTTTTTATAGGCCGAGTAAAAATTTCTTGGGCGAAAAGGAGTTGTGGGTAAAGCTTAAGAAGCCTTCATCTAAAGTACTTTACAAATGGACAGCTAGATGCTCCAGTGGGTAGAGCCCTGGGCTTGGAATAAGGAAAACTTATCTTCTTGAGTTTAAATGCTCCTTCAGATAGTTACTAGCAGTGTGATCCTGGGCAAGTCACTTTATTCTGCCTCAGTTTCCTCATCTGTAAAATGAACCAGAGAAGGAAATGGCAAACCACTCCAGTATCTTTGCCAAGATCAGTCAGACATGACTGAAAATGACTAAATAAGAAATTGTGGTCTTGGGCAAGTCACTCTAGAAAACTCAGTTTCACCACCTTTAAAATAGGAATAATCAATCATAACATTGTTGTGAGGATCAAATGAGATGTTTGTAAAGTGCTTAGCACAACTCCTGACATTTAGTAGGTACTTTAATGCTTGTTTCCTTCCTGTTCTCACAAGCTTATTAGGATCAAAGGAATTAACATAACTGTATGTAAAGTGTTTTATAAACCTTAAAACCTTTTCTAAATGCTAGTTATTGTGAATATTAGAAAAAAAATCTCTTTCAAGCAAGGAATTTTGGCTTGGATTATTAGTGGAAGAACTCCGTGGTATTCTTGATAATCCATTCTAATATCCAAACAGCTCTTTGCCTGGGAAGCATCAGTCTTTCTCCCCTAGGCCATCCCCTTACAACTTGACCAGTGAGTCATCCATTTACATATTGGCCAGAGTATGGATATTAAGTGTGTGTTTAAAGCCTTGGTCTTCCTGAGCTGCTACCTGGGTTATGAACCTGTATATTCAGGGAATGCAGTAGTATGATGGGAAGAATCCTAGATCTGGAAAACCTGGATTTAAATCTTACCTCTGCCATTTACCAGCTGAGTTGATTATGGGTGGGTCATTCATTGGACAAAACTCTTGGAGCCTCAGTTTCCTCATTTGTAAGAGGAAAAAGATGACACTTGTATTACTTAACGTAAAAATGTTGTAAGCATCAGGTGAGATGGTGTATTCTAAGAAAAAAAAAGTGTGTAGTTGTTAATAGTAATAGCTCCCATCATTTATACATATATTTAAAGGTTTAAAGACTTAAAGGTCTGCAAACTCTTATGTTATTTCACACAATTCTCACAAGAATCTTATGAGAGAGGAGTTTTCATTAGTCCCATTTTGTTGTTACTGTGTGATCCCATTTGGGATTTTCTTAGTAGATGCAATGGAGTATCTAGTGATTTCCTTCTCCAGCTCATTTTACAGATGAGAAAACTGAGACAAACAGTGTTAATACTCACATACAAATATCTGAAGCCACATTTGAATTCTGGTCTTTCTGACTTGAGGCTTGGTATTCTTTCTATTGTGTACTCAACTGTGTTTATTATTAATAATTACTATCAGTTCTTTTTATTGTTGCTAACTATATTTATTGATAACTCACATTTGTATATTATATCACAGTTCAAGCCAATGTGGCATAGAAGGTTGGTCTTAGAGTCTGGAAAACCTCAGTCCAGCCCCTTCTTCTGACACATTTTGGCTCTATGACCAAGTCACATAACTTCTCAGTGCCCTTGGAAGCTTTTTAAGACTCTTAAGACTCTGCATTGATGGGAGTGAGTTTGCACAGGAGGAGTTCCTGACACTGGTGAAATCACAGGTCAGGATCATCTCACCTGTCCATTAATACCTGGTGGGATTCTGCTTCTTAACATTTACAAAGGGCTTTTTTTTCCCCCCAAAAAAACCCTCTTAAGAAAGACCTTTTATGGATGGGGAAACAAACTTAGAGAATTCATTGACTTGAAATACACAAACCTGAGGCTCTTCTACTCCAGTTCTGTTTCCCTTTCACTAAAAAGCCTAAGGGCTTTGTGGAGGTTTAAACCTAGTGAGTGAAAAGCACTTTGGGGTAGGGAGTTTTGTTTTTGTTTTTTGCTATGGATAGTGTGAAGGGGATCCCAGCATGAAATCTTTGGGTCCAAATGTCAGGCACTTAGAAGTTGGATTTCTTGGACCTAAAGAAGTAGGTACATTTCTAAGTAGTATCTTGGTGCTGTTAGAAAAATGCATTTTTGATGGTTAATTTGTTTTTTGAAAAAAAGTTTTTAAATTTCCAACTTAGACGCCAGAAATAAGAATTTTCATAGATGCTGCAGAATGCAAAAAGATCCTGTAGGAAATTATGAAGTTCTACTTAATACAGCTTGCTTAAAAAAAAAAAAAGTATGTGATAAATTCTAAATTACTTTCAAAACTGTTCTACTTGTTCATGTTTCTTTCTAAACTTCTTACTGTTCTGTCATTTAAATAAAAGTGTTACAATGTTTTTTTTTTTGTTTGTTTGTTTGTTTTTTGGCATTACTATTGCTATCCTTCCTCCACTTAAAAACAAGAGAAAGAAAAAGGGAAAAAAAAACCCTCTTCTGATAAAGTCAAGCAAATAAATCTACACAACAGTATATCCAGAAATATTTTTTTTCTGTATCTTGAATTGATCACTTCTCTGTTAGAAGAATGGATCCCATGTTTCATCATAGAGCCTTAGGAGGCATAATTGATCATAGCATTGATGAGAATTTTCCAATCTTTCAAAATCGTTTTTCTTTACAGAATTGCTATCCTTATTAAAAAGAAATGTTCTCTTGGCTCGGCTCACTTTTTTATGCATCAGTTCATGCTAATCGAGATTCTGTGAAATAATTTCCTATATAATTCTTATGACAAAATATTTCCCTATATTCATTCACATGTCACAATTTGTCAGCCATTCCCTGATTATCTAAGAATCAATCTAAGGTACCCCTTCAGTTCTGGTTATTTGCTTTTCTTTACCCTTTACCCCTTCACTCTTGTAATCCACACTTTAACATCATGATATTTTGTTTTAGTTGTGACTGTTCCTGGCTTGGTATTTTCCTACCTCTTAACACTACCCCTCTCCCTATTTGTGTCTAAGTTGAGTGTGATAATGATATATTTCTATACCAAATTCTGTGTTCAACCATCCTTTGTTCATTCCAGATAAATGAGGTTTCATCTGATGCTTATTCCTCCCTAACCCTTCAGTATTTGAATTCTTTCCTCTTGAATCCCAATTGTGAGCAGTTAATCCAATTAAAATAAATTTGCCTTTCTAGGTTTCTCTGGATTTTTTGTATTGTTTGTATTTTAAAGTTCCTAATTTGGTTCTGGTCTTTTCAAAAGAAATGCCTGCAAAAATCTTCTAATTAAATTACAGGTTTATTTCCCCCACTATAGAATTACTTCCAACTTTATAGAGTAAGTTATTTTTTATTATATACCTATACCTTTTGCCTTTAGGAATATTGTATTCCAAGATCTCTTATTGTTTATAATAGAAGTTGCTAAGTCTTGAATGATTCTGACTGTAGTTCTTTACTTGAATTGCTTCTTTGTAGATATTTGTAGTATTTTTTTTTTCCCTCTGAGAGTATTGGATTTTGGCTGTGATATTCTTTGACTTTTTCCTTTTGGGGTTCCTTTCAAGAGATGATTAATCGATTCTATATTTATCCTCTGCTTCTAATTAATCTGGGAACTTTTCATTTCTGATTTTTTGAACATAGTACCCAGGCTTTTAAAAAAAATCTTGATTTTTTTTTTTCCAGTTCAATGATTCTTAAATTCTCTCTTCATGACATGTTTTCCAGGTCAGTTGTTTATGTCAGATATCCTACATTTTCTTGTTGGGCTTTGTTTTTTTTTGTTTGTTTGTTTGTTTTGGTCAATCTATTGATTTTTGGTCTAATGTTTCTTACTGTCTCGAGAGTCATTGATTTGGTGTATTGTAATTTACATGGAGTCCATTCCTTGGGTAAAGTTTTCCTTCTAAGCTACCTATTCTCCTAATTCTTTCCTATGAAATGTTTATTTCACTTTTTATCTTTTATTTCATTTCTCCTAAGTATTCACATAGTCCTTATGGAAAATGCATTTTTTTCCTTCGAGCCTCTGCTTGCAACTGTTGTGGAATTATTTTCTTTTTTGGAGGTAAGACCTGCTGGATCTTTGAGGTTCATAGGACTGGAAACTAAAGAGTTCCCTCTGGTGTCTCAGGACAGAATGCTCACTACTTTGGAAGTCTGGGTGCCTGAGCTGCCCTGGTCTGAGCCTGATGGAACCCAGTCAGAATGGTTAGCCCTGAGCTGTGCTGATCGTTGGTCCCCCTTAATTCTGTTCCCTGGCACTTCCAAAGTGCCAAGCCCAGGGTTTTTTCCTTAGCACTCTCTGATCTCCACCTGTCTCTGGTCTCTATGGAGCTTGCTCTGCTAGAAGTGCCCTCTTGCCTTTGGACTCCTGGCTAACACTTTGTGCAGTTTTGGGGTGCAGGAAGTCATTTATATTAGTTTTCTTGATTATCATTCAGTCCAGTGTGAGCTTTAGCATTTGGCAAGAAGTCCCCTCCTTCTTTGGAATTTTCTTACATTGTGTTTTCTTCCCTCCCATCAGACCTCCTCTTCCTCTCTCCCTCTCTACCCCACCCACCTTTCCAAAGTCAAGGCAGGAAAAAACCCATCTATCACCTGAGTAGTGCCAAGAGACATGGATGATTACGTTCATCTGGTGCAAGGGCTCTTCTCAGAGGAAAATAAATTCTGGCCAAAAAATAATTAATTTTAATTTTTTTATTAAAGCTTTTTATTTGCAAAACGTATGCGTGGGTAATTTTTCAACACTGACATTGCAAAGAAAAGAATTAATTTTAAAGGAATTTTGCTCCTTTTTATTTCTCAGTGCCCTACCTATATTACTTAAGATCATAGGATCTGGCCTTTAGAGGTCACTTACTCTGACCTCTCTTTTTAAAAAGGACAAAAGTGGGACTGGAAGAGTGACTTGCCTCCTGTATCAAATATCAGAGTTAGGATTTGGACTCAAGTAGAGTGTCTGACTTCTGATTCAGTCTGTTTCCCATTTAGAGGCCACTGTCAACCTACTGTGCTCACTAGCCATTGGCCTTTCTTTGGCTCGTTCTTTAAGATTTTTTTTAGATAAAAAAAATTAAACTTAAATTAAAATTAAAGTGTGATATTTTAGCATTAGGATTCTTTACTTTGAAATATTTGCCACAAAGTTAAGTCACAAGCTTCTTTTACTGTATTCTTGATTTATGTGGATTTTTTTCCCCAAGAATCTGTCAGTGGGGTACAGTGAGGTCCACCAGAGTTGGACCAACAGTTAGATTGTAAGCTCCTTGAGGGAAGAGGCTATCTTTTGCCCCTTTTTGTATCCCCAATATTTAGGACCCAGGCTGGCACCTAGCCTAATAAATGTTTATTGACAGACTGACCTGCCATTACTTCATAGTTGTATACCTTGGACAAATGATCTCTCCCTCTGTGAGACTCAGTTGGAACTGTGGAACAGAGGAAGGATAATCCCCTTAAGTAGTTCCCAAGGGTATTGGGGAATCAAATGAGTTCACATGTGCAGAAATACTTTAGGGGGAAGGAACATACTCTCCAAAGCCATCCTGTTGGTGATATTCTTTCTTTCCTTTTCATTCAGTGCCATTGAACCACAGCCATTCTGGGTTGCCTGGGAAAAGAGTCAACTTGTTTATAAGAACTGAATTAGCAGGAAGTTGAATTTATGAATGAAAATAACCCAGTGCCGGGTGCAGTCCATCAGATTAAAAAGCAAAAACATCATTCCTGACCCTCAAATTCTCAGAGATAATCTCCTTTTGAACAGAGGTTCCTAACCATTTTTGTATCATAGGTCCCTTTAGTAGAATAGGAAAGTGCATGGATCCCTCACAATAACATTTTAAAATAAATAAGATTACAAAAGAAACTATATCAAAATATTTTTATGCTTTTAAAATTATTTTATTTTGTTAGAATTTGGAACTCAAATTGAGAAATATTTTTCTCTTTCCTTCTCCCTTCTTGAGAAGGCAAACAATTTAATATGGATTATATTATTATTATTATATATTTTAAAGAAATATATGTGTGTGTGTGTTATGTATGTGAAGTGCTACCAAATATTTCTTAAGAATCCTTGCCCTAAATTCTTTTCTGAGGAAAATGAAGTATGGGCAGTTAATCTTTTCCTAGCAGCTTTTTCCCTGCTTGAGCTGTTTGGTTTGGGGAATGAGGGGAATGAACAGAAATCTAGTGGGATCTCTGCTGGCTTTGGGCGGAAGGAGGAGCAGGGATAGGAGAATGGCAGTCTAACTTTATCCTAAGAACCACAGAGATCCACGGCTTTAACAGCATTGGTTGCCCTCCTCTCCAGCATTTTCTGTGCAAAACTGTCAAGATTTATCAACTCCCTTCCAGAAATCTGGGGCTTTCTCAAGTGGCTGTGGTAGTCCAAGGAAAAATCCAGTCTGGATCTCCCTCCTCCTGTGTTTTTCCAGCCCTTTCCTAGGAGATTAGTCATCTCTCAGGACCGGGAATGGCTGATGAAAGAGATAAGGAGGCCCTTGCTGAGGGCCTCTGCCCTGCCCTCTGACTGGCTTTGGTTTGCTCTATCTGGGCAGGTGGTGACCCTCGTCGGACAGCCTGAATTTCTCATTTGCTGTGCCTGAGTCAGCCCATACAGATGGGGGAAAGACAGGACCAGAGAGACATAGAAAATGGATTAAGGAGAATCAGTGAGGGAGGGGTATGTGGAGACAGTGGGGTACGATGAAACCCCCTTTTCTGCCTCCCAATCAGTGAACTGTGTCCAAAGTTTTATTTTATTCTGAACTTACTAAAAAAAAAAAAGTCATTTGTATCTATATGTAGTAGAATTTGTAGCAATGGGGAAGGGGGGGGGGGGAGTCGCTGGATTCTGCATTTATAGGATTTTTGATATCCTAGGGGAGAGCATGAGCAGCTGCCTAGTAGTTTGTATTCTGCTGAAAGGTGTTGGAAAGTGAGTGGGCATGAGGGAATGGAGGCAGGAACGTGGCAGTGAAGAGGAAGAGAGAGAATCTAAGGATGGACATGTTGGGCAATGGGATGGCTGTGTGGTGAAGTGGATAGGTCACTAATTCTGGAGTCAGGAAGATCTGAGTTCAAATCCAGCCTCAGACACTTACTAGCTGTGGGAGCTTGGGCAAGCCACTTCACTAATCTGTAAAATAAGCTAGAGAGGAGGAAATGGCAAACTACCCCAGAATCCTTCCCCAGAAAATTCCAAATGGGGATCATGAAGAGTTGGACAGAGTGAAAATGACTGAACAACCACAAATGTCAGACAATAGGGCAGGGCCCGATTAATAAAGAAGAGATTAGTTTTACAAAGGTCAGTGTAGAAAAATCACTCATGTTCTGTAAATAAAAAGCTTTAATAAAAAAAGAAAATAAAAAGGGAGATTGAAAATCGGAGAGGGAGGGAGTTGTCTTTTGGAAAACAGTCCTAGAAGCAATGGGAAGGACTGGTTTTTAGAGCACAGATAGAAGGGCTAATCTTACCTCCTCTTCAGAGAATGGATCAAAGGAAGAGGGGTAGAGATTTCAAAAGTATTAAGATATAGAGTAGGAGAGAAGAGGGAGTTCATAATAGCTGGCTTCAATTTTTTAAATCAAGCAAGGGTTGGAGCTGTCACCTGCCAAGAGAAAAGTCAGAGAGAGGCTTGAGAAAATAAGATTGGAGACAAACACTTTGGGGAGAATGATAACCCAGTCAGGGAAGAATAAGCAGATTTTTGTGCAACAGTGAGTGCACTGTGCAAGTCAGACGACCAGAACTTTGTAGCAGTCTATTGGAACACGGTTGTAGCTTTCATTTCAAAGGCATCCTATTGTAATCAAAAAGGAATAGAGAAAGCAGTTTAGGTATTTTTTGGTATATGCTTTAATAATAAGCACTTATTAAGCTCCTGCTGTATACTAGAACCAGGAAAAAGTCTAAAAGCTAGATAAGACATGGTACCTGCCTTCCAGAAGTTTACAGGAGAATGGAAGGATAAGTCACCAACACAGTGAGAATTGTCACATTCGTGACTTGTGTTAAGATAGAAAACAAAATGCAATCTGAAATTGAAGTTTGTTACCAGCTGAGGAGAATCGGGGAAGGCTTCCTGAAAGAGATAGAGTTTAGAATGGGGTTAAAAGGATGAAAAAAAGTGTGAAGGTAGGTAGACAAGTAGTCCACAAATAAGAAATAGGGTGAATATAGAGACCTGAGAGCTTATGAATGAATAAACAGAGCAGGGGTAGTATTGTCCCTCTGGGTTAGGATGTAAAAATAATAATATCATTATGTAGCTATATATTATATTATTTTATAATTTCATATTATGTATTTATATATAATTACATATCCTATCATATATAATACACACTATATTTATGTCATTTCCCCCTCTCTAGAATATATATATTCTCTCTCTCCATATATATATCCTATCATATATAATAATACACACTATATTTATATGTCATTTCCTCTCTAGAATATATATACATATATATATATATATATTCTCTCTCTCTCCATATATATATATGAAGAGAAAGGGGAGAGAACAGTAGTTCATGGTAAGACAGAAATGCAAAGACAGACCAGAGGATCAAGGTCCTAAAGAGTACCTAAACTCCAGCCAAGCTGAGGACTATGGAGATGAAAGGAATGAGAGATAACAGCAAGGCTTGTGTACATTTGTGCAACCTATCCATACTCCCAGCACTGCCACCATTTTGGAAGTATGAATGTTGAAGGAGCTTTTTTCAGGGAGAAAACAACATCCTTTACTTGTGTATGTGATTTTATTTTTAACTCTTACTATTTGTCCTGATTTCATGTTTTATTATCTTTATTAGAGTACACAAATGAATGATTTAGAAGACCCCAGTCTCAAATTGAGTTCATGCAAATGAGCCAGATAAAACAAATGAGCATCTAAAATATGCACCCTAATTCATTTGAAGTCGTGGATGAGTGGAAAGATTGTTATATTCTGGTTGGGGGGAGTGATAATGAAGGTTTGTACTTGGGAGTGAGGAAGGTACAGCAGACATTGAAAGATGGGATGAATTCAAAAGCTGGATTTGCAGGATTTGGTAACTGATTTATTGAATGTTCTGGGTGAAGGAGAAGAAAAGACTTGCTAAGTAGTCTTAAGGTTACAAATATGAATTATCCAGTGAATGGTGGTACCGCCAACAGAATAATGAAGTCTGAAGAAAGAACTGTGTAGGGGAAAAGTTCATGAATTAGCTCAACTTGGGGCATATTGAATTTGAAGTGGGATGCCCAGGTGGAAAAAGCTCTGTGGAGATTACTTAGGGATGAGGATTTGACAGGCAGAAATGAAGGACCTTGATAGGGTTGTGGGATTTATTCCAGTGGTGGCTAGTGGACAATGAGACCTTGACTGTGGAGATCAAGGATGGTTATGGAGGCAATGAAGACAAGATGGGAAAGATGGAGAATAGGGATGAGTAAGGGGACTCGGAGATCACCAATAAGGATGAGACTTATTGTGAGTGAGAGAATAGAAAGTTGTTGGGAGAGTCTTATCTCAAAGGAGACATTATGGCATAGTGGACCATGCGGGACTTACAATGATAAAATCCTAGCTTCAAATCCTGTTACTTGCTCACTGTAAATTAGACCTATATTCAAATCCTAAATCTGACAAAACCAGCTATACAGTCTTTAAACTCTGTGTTCTAGGCAACTCTCTGGGACTGCATATTGCCAGTCTATAATTGGTAGAGGGAATTTCCTCCCCTGGGAATTCTCTATTCCCATGAAAATCACGGGTCTAGTCTTAGTCATATCTTTATTTAAGTTGTATCCCTATGATCTCATTAACAATTTGACTTTTGTGTAGTAGTCTTGACTCATGTTAAGCCTACTATCACTAAAAGCCTCTCCCCCCTCCCCAATTTGAGCTGCTGCAGTGTTGTTCCTTGCCCTGCCCCAGCTATCAAACACCTTCCTCGAGGGACGAGTTCCTCCACTTGGTTGATCTCCACCCACTGTTCCTCTGATCAGTCTGGATCGAGATCTGACCTCAAACAAGTATCTGCCTCCTCAGTAAAACCAGAAGGGCCACAGGGAGGCAGGCCCCCAGCCAAAAATCACCTTGTTAGCACCTGTCATAGAACCGTAAGTTGTCCAAGTTGGAAGGGACCTTTTCAACATCATCTAATCTAATCCTCCCCGACCTTGAGGAAACTGAAGTTCAGAGAACTGAAATGAATTGTCCCATCACACACCTTAAAAGTCTGGTTGGGATTAGTTTATTATTTTTGGAGGCAGGGAGGATAAATTTAACGTCAGTTTAAAAAGATCAAACAAAAAAAGGAAGATGCCTGAATAGGGGGGAAAAAAGATGGGTGCTAAAGACAAACCTGTCTCCATTAATTAATTATTGAGTTCAGCATACCCTTTAAGCATAAGGTCTCATGCTATAAGCTATGGGAAGATGGCACAGTCCCTATTCTCTAGCAATTTATAATCTAGTAAGGGAGTTGATGATAGCAACATCAATACTCTTTATGCAGTTTTTATTGTTGTTGGGTTGTTTAATTGTCAGGCTTTTTATTTATTTATTTTTTTTTACTAAAACTTTTTATCTTCAAAACATATGCATAGATGATTTTCAACAATCACTCTTGTAAAACCTTGGGTTCCAATTTTTTTCCTCCCTTCTCCCCACCCTCCCCTAGATGGCAAGTAATCCACTATGTTAAACATGTGTAACTCTTCCATATGTATTTTCACAATTATCATGCTGCACAAGAAAAATCAGATCAAAAAGGGAAAAAACAAGAAAGAAAACAAAATGCAAGCAAATTATAATAAAAAAAAAGTGACAATACTATGTTGTGATCCACACTAAGATCCCGCAGGCCTCTCTGTGGGTGTATATGGCTTTCTTCATCACTGAACAATTAACTGGTTTGAAACATTTCATTGTTGAAGAGAGAAAACGTCCATCAGAATTGATCATTATACACGGCAACAACAAAACTATATGATGATCTCCTGGTTCTGCTCATTTCACTCAGCATCAATTCATGTAAGTCTCTCCAGGCCTCTCTGAAATCATCCTGCTGGTCATTTCTCACAGAACAATATTATTCCATAACATTCATATACCATAATTTATTCATCCATTCTCCAACTGATGGGCATCCATTCAGTTTCCAGTTTCTAGCCACTACAAAAAGGGCTGCCACAAATATTCTTGCACATGTGGGGCTCTTTCCCTCCTTTAAGATTTCTTTGGGAGATAAGCCCAGTAGAAACACTGCTAGGTCAAAGAGTATGCACAGTTTGATAACTTTTTGAGTGTAGCTCCAAATTGCTCTCCAGAATGGTTGGATCCACTCAGTTCCACCAACAATGTATCAGTGTCCCAGTTTTCCCACATCCCCTCCAATATTTGTCATTATCTTTTCCGGTCATTTTAGCCAATCTGACAGGTGTGTAGTGGTACCTCAGAGTTGTCTTAATTTGCATTTCTCTAACCAATAGTGATTTGGAGTGTATTTGACTCTTCATGCTCCATTTTGGGGTTTTCTTGGCATTTCCTTCTCCAGCTCATTTTACTGATGAGGAAGTTGAATGACATGCCCAGAAAGCAGAATTAAGTTTCTGAGACCAGATTTAAACTCATAAAGATAAATCTTTCTGATTCCTGTGTCACCTAGCTGTTGATCCCCACAACATCCCTAGCAGGTAGATGCTGTTATTATCCCCATTTTACATACGAAGAAGCAGAGGCAGAGTTCCCCAGAATCATCCAGCCAATTTTGAACCAGAATTAGGACTTGGATACAGGTCTTCTTGATTTTATGCCCCATTCTCCATGCCCAAGTGCCTCTCAAAAATGGGATATGAGATGCATTAAAGGAAATGAAGAGATTCAAGATCAGAATAAGAAAGCTGATATTCCCAATGGGCCCAGCCCTGAGGAAGCCATAATCTGGAGCATTGTGTTCTATTCTGGGGCCATATTTCAGGGAAGGCTGGGTCCTAGGCAACCAGCATGATGAGGCGACTGTAAGCTGTGTCTTTGAGGATTGGTCGAAGCAGTTATAGGAGGTTTCTTGGCGAAGAGAAGGCACTGTGATGGTTGTTGGATGCAAGAAGGAGTAGACTTCTGCTTGGTCCCCATGGGCCTTTTGTGCATTTGGGTTCAGCTTCAAGAAGAATTTTCTAACCAGTGAGAATGACTGTCTCCTTATGTTAGTCCCTGCAGCTAGAGCTAGACATTCAGGAAGAGACTGATTGACCACTTGTCCAAGATGTGGAACGGAAATTATAGGTGGACTAGGGTCTGAACTTGGAGCAGCTAGTGGGGCAGGGGATAGAGCCCAGGGTTTGGAGACATCTTCCTGAGTTCAAATCTGACCTCAGACATTTACTGGCTGCATGACACCCCCCCCCACTTTACCCCATTTGCCTCAGTTTCCTCATCTGTAAAATGAGATGGAGCAGGAAATGGCAAAGCACTTCAAGAATATCCCAAATGGGGTCCCAAAGGGTTAGGTACAAGCTTAAACAAACAGCCAAACAGTAACAAAGGGTTTGAGCTAGATGACTTACCTTAGAGGGGCCTTTCGATGCACAAAAACCATGAGTCAGCACTTACTCTAGTTTGGGGAGCTCATTGCTGTTCTAATCTGTAATTCCTGGTCTGTCCTCATATGACCTTTCTTTTTAAAAAGAACTTTGCCACCTGCTGGGATGACTAAGAGGCAACAAGAGCCAATGCTTAAAATTTTAGGATGTTGTGACTAATGTAGAAATATGGTTAATATGATTTACATGGATAGCCTGTATCAGATTGCTTGCGTCTCAGGGAGGAGAGGAGGGAGAAAACAATGGAAATCAAAATCCTACAAAAATAAATGTATAAAAAAAAAAATAAAATGGATACTGAGTGAAGTGAACAGAACCAGAAGGACATTGTACACAGTAACAGCAAGATGGTGTGCTGATCAACTGTGTGATAGACTTAGCTCTTCTCAGCAGTGCAGTGATCCAAGACAGTTTCAATAGACTTGGAATGGAAAATGCCATCCACACCCAGATAAAGGACTATGGAGACTGAATGCAGATCAAAGCATACTATTTTCTCCCTTTTTTGTTGTTGCTGAATGTTTGATTTTTCTTTCTTTTTTGTGGGGTTTTTTCCCCTCCATTTTGGTCTGTTTTTTTTTTTTTCTTACACAACATGATAAATATGGAAATATGCTTAAAAGGATTGTACATATTTAACCTTTACCAAGTTGTTTGCTATCTTGGGGAGGCAGGAGATAAGAAAGGGGGGGTGGAGTTTAGAGCACAAAATCTTACAAGCATGATTGTTGAAAACTCTCTTTACATATATTTAGAAAAGTAAAATACTATTGAGAAAAATAAAAAAGTAAATGTTGAAAACTATATTTACATGTACTTAGAAAAAATAAAATGATTAAATGTAAAAAATTAAAATAGAAGGAAAAAAATTTAGGATGTTATATTTAAGAAGGGAGAAGGACCTTGTGACTGGGTGTAGTAACAAATGGAATATAAGCTTAGACTGTTTTCCTCTGTCCCATTTCTGCCTAACAACTGAGTTTGCAGCCCTCTCTCCTTAAGGTTTGCATTTGCTGGGGTCTTAAGTATATCTTTCCCTAGTTCTGTTAAATGGGGAGTTCTGAGAGGGCTGTGGAGGAATGAGACCAAATAGAGGATATGAAAAGGGTGGAGTCTTTAACCACCAGCTGATTTCCTTTAAGTTTTACCAACCAACCAACTACCAACCAAAAGCAGACTGTGTAATGGATTGGAGATTCCCCTTAATTTGAAATTTAAAAACAAAAAGAAAAATTCCTGATTTTAATTCTAGCTCTGGCACCAAGGAGCTTTGTGTTCTTGAACAAATTACTTTTACTCTCTGGGTATCCAACATAGGCTCTTAACCTGTTTTTGGTGTCATAGATCCTTGGGTCATCTATGTGGTGAATCTTAGAGACCTCTCCTCAGCATCATGTTTTTAATGCATGAAATAGGTAAGATTACAAAGAAAATCAACTCTTTTGAAGTAGTTATGAAACTTAAAAAAAAATCCTTAGACCCCTGGACCTTATGATCTTTTTAAAGAGCCCTTTCATTTATTTATTGGGGGAGAGGGGAGTAATTGGGGTTAAGTGACTTACCTAGGGTTACACAGGTAGTAAATGTCTGAGAGTAGATTTGAATTCAGGATCTCCTGACTTTAGAGCCAGTGTTCTATCCACTGAGCTACCTAGCTGTCCCAGCCCTTCCATTTCTAATAACTAGCATTTTTTTTTTTATGGTACTTAAGGCAAATTCTTCTTACTGTAAAAAGAGCTCTGGAGTTGGAGAACCTAGCTGAGTTTAAATCTTGATTCTTATGTTATTACCTGTGGGACATTGCTTAACCAAACTCAAATAGAATTCTACATAAAGTTTGTGGCTGGGACAAAATAGAGCTTCTGAGAAGAATATTTTGATCTCCTCAATGCCAAAAGCAATTCAGTTTTTTTATCTGGCTTATTTAAAGGAAAGCCCCCAAAAGGAAGCTGAGTGAGTGGGAGGCACAAGAGACAAGGGGAAAATCCATCTGAGCGGCCCAGTGAGCTCACCATGCTGGGACTAGCACTGACCTCTCCAAATGAGGTCCAGACTAACAGCCCTGAAGGAATGAAGTCAGAAATATTACCAGGAAGCCTATAGGATAATTGTCTTATAGCCAGGCAAGAAGAGAGAGGCCACAGTGATTTAGAACTCCTGGCTTTGTTTTAGAGCAAATTAACAGTAAATGCGTGCTTATTAGCTGCATGACCCTGCAAAAATCACTACTTCTCTCAACTTCAGTTTCATCTTTAAATAGGAACAATAATTTCTGTATTCCCTATCTCATAGGGTTGATGTAAAGAAACTGCCTTATAAGAACTCATGATGAAAAATGCTATTCACCATAGAAAGAATTGATAATCTGAATACAGATCAAAGCATATTTTTTATTGGGGGGGGGCATTTTTTGAGGGAGAGAAGGGTCTGTTTTTTCATAACATGACCAATATAGAAATTAATTATGTGACTCCACATGTATAACTTATATCAAATTGCTTGTCATCTCAGGGAAGGGAGAGGAAGAGGAGGGAAAGAATTTAGAACTTAGTATTTTTAAAATTTATTTATTTTTTTTTATTTGCAAAACATATGTATGGGTAATTCTTCAACATTAATTCTTCCAAAGCTTTCTGTTACAAATTTTTCCTCCTTACTCCCTACCCCTCCTTAGATGGCAGGAAATCCGCTACATGTTAATTATGTTAAAATACTTGACAAATCGAATATATGTATACATATTTCCACACTTATCATTGTTGTGCAAGAAAAATCGTATCTACAAGAAAGAAAAATCAGATAAAGGAAACACAATGCAAGCAAATATCAATCGAGAGCATGAAAATGTTATGTTGTGGTCCACATTTCACATCCCTCTCTCTGGGTGTATATGGTTTTCTTTAGTGAATAATTGGAAGTGGTTTGAAACATTTCATTGTTGAACAGAGCCATGTCCATCAGAATTGATCATCATATAGTCTTGTTGCCGTGTATAATGATCTCCTGGTTCAGCTCGTTTCACTCAGCATCAGTTCATGCAAGTCTCTCCAGGCCTCTCTGAAATCATCCTGCTGGTTGTTTCTTATACAACAATAATATTCCATAATATTCATATACTATAATTTGTTCAGCCACTCTCCAATTGATGGGCATCCATCCAGTTTCTAGCCACTACAAAAAAGGGCTGCCACAAGCATTCTTGCACATGTGGGACCCTTTCCCTCCTCTAAGATCTCTTTGGGATATAGGCCCAGTAGAAACACTGCTGGGTCAAAGGATATGCACAGTTTGATAACTTTTTGAGCATAGCTCTAAATTGCTTTCCAGAATGGTTGGATCCATTCACAGTTCCACCAACAATGTATCAGTGTCCCAGCCTTCCCACATCCCCTCCAACATTCATCGTTATCTTTTCCTGTCATTTTAGCCAATCTGACAGGTGTGTAGTGGTACCTCAGAGTTGTCTTAATTTGCATTTCTCTGATCAATAGTGATTTGGAGCACTTTTTCATATGACTATAAATAGTTTTAATTTCATCATCTGAAAATTGTCTGTTCATATCCTTTGACCATTTATCAATTGGAGAATGGCTTGAATTCTTATAAGTATGAGACAATTCTCTATATATTTTAGAGGAGACCTTTATCAGAACCCTTAAATGTAAAGATGATTTCCCAATTTATTGCTTCCCTCCTAATCTTGACTGCATTTGTTTTGTTTGTACAAAAACTTTTAAACTTAATATAGTCAAAATTATCTATCTGGTGTTCAATCTCCATAGGTCTGAGAGGTAAACTATATTATGTGGAACTCAGTATTTAAAAAAGAATAGTACGTGACTTTTATGGAAACGTTTTGCATAACTTCATATGTACCTTCTTGGTTTGGGGGAAGAGGAAAGAGGAAGGGAGAGAATCTGGAACTAAGATTTTAAAAACAAATGTAAATAAAAATATTTTTAAAAGAATCTTAAAATTGTTTTTGCATATAATTAGAAAAATTATGTATTATTCCAGGAAAAGAAAGTGCTTTATAAATCTTAAAACATTATAGAAATCTGAGGTATTATTATTACACAAGCACAGATAGCTCACTGAGCATCATTATTGATTCCACAAATAAAATGTTAGATAAAATAAAATGTTGCAGGCACAAGAATTTTATAGGAACAGAGTCATCAGTGGGCATTTGGCAAAATGATGTGATGTTGAGGTTTCCCATTGTACAAGTGAGGTTTTTGATTCTAGCGATTGGAGGAAGTGAGGTGGTACACTGGTCCGGAGTCAGGAGGACTTGAGTAGAAATTCAGCTGTGTGACCTAGACGAGTCCCTTAATTCTGATTCTCTTTTTAAAGAAATAATCCCAAGCATATGTTTAATCTATATTGGATTACTTGCTGTCTAGGGGAGGAAAGGAGAGAGGGAGAAAAATTTCAAACACAAGATTTTACAAGGGTGAATGTTGAAAATTATTTTTACATATAATTTGAAAAATAAAAAGCCATTATTAAAAAAAATTCTTAGGTGAAATGGTTATGACGGCAGTGTTACTCCTTGATTGCTATGTGCCAGGCATTGTGTGGGGGAAAGAGGCGAAGAGCTCTGGTTCTGATGGGAGACAACATGAATAACCGTGTACCAAAGGAAAACAAGATCATTTCAGGCAGGGAGGAATACTCCGAGCAGCGGGGGGCTGGTTGGCACTGGATCGGGAACGGCTTTTTACCACGAGTTAGCATTTGAGCTGCATTCTGAAGGGAATGGGGGATTTCAAAAGATGGAGGGTGGGGAGGAAGGTGCATTCTGGGTAGGGAGTGGGGGAGGGGATTCAGTGTAAAAAGCATTCTGGAGAGAGGATTGGTTATTTGTGAAAATAAAAGTTTAGAGGGCCGCTAGGTGGCGCAGTGGATAGAACACTGGCGCTCAAGTCAGGAGGACCCGGGTTCAAATTTGATCTCACTTATCACTTCCTGTGTGACCCTGGGCAAGTCACTTACCCCCAATTGCCTCAGCCAAAAAAAGAAAAGAAAAGAAAGGTTCGGAGTTGGCTGTCAACTCCTGGTGGACCCCACTTGGGGTTTTCTTGTGGTCTGCCATTTTCTTCTCCAGCTCATTTTACTGATGAGGAAACTGAGGCAGACCAGTGGCTTGGCCCGGGTCACAGGGGTGGGACGGGTCTGAGGCCGTCTGAACCTCGGAAGGAGGAGTCTCCCTGCTTCTGGCGCTCTGGGGCCATTTAGCTGACCTCAAAGCTCCAGCCTCTGAGGCCCTTCCATCTTATCTCACCTTGGAGTGGCCAGGTAGAGGGAGATCTGCTTGTCCCAGGACTGAAAAGGGCATTGTTCAAACTCTCTGTTTCCACAGCCATTAGCTGGTCGTGATAATCAGGGCCCTGTCTCCCAGGGCTGCTGTGGGGATCAGATGAGGTAATATTTGTAAAGCACTTAGCTCATGGTTGTACAGTCCCCTGCCCTGCTGTATTGTTATGTCTGAACTAAGCAGCCAGAGCCCAGCCTCGGGACCCCTCCAGCTCCAGATTGCTGGTCTCTTGGTGATAAGAGTCCAGGACCAAGGCCTCAGGAGGCAGATGTACCTTGCTATTTGCAGAGTATCACCCCAGTGCCTGACAGTCAGTCTCTTTGCTGTCTCTGTTGTCATCCTTAATGTTTGAGTTTAATAGGGTCTTCTAGGTGGTCCAGTAAATAAAGCACTGAACCTGGAGTCAGGAAGACAGCTTTCTGAATTCAAATCCTGCCTCCAACATTTACTAATTGTGTGAATCTGGGCAAATCACTTAAGGCTATTTCCCTCAATTTCCTCATCTATAGAATGAGCTAGAGAAGGAAATGGCAAATTACTCCAGTATCTTCTGTAAAATAATCCCAAATGAAGTCACAAAGATATGACTGAAAAAACTACTGAATGACAACAGTCTTATCATAACAGGACTGCAGTCAGTTAATTATTCATCCATTGAGTAGCAAATTCCTGGGTCTTCCTTTAATCCCTTTCAATTAGTCACCTACTTTTTCCTACCTATCCACTTCATCCTTTCCCTTCCCCACTTCATATATTTCTCTGCTCAGCCCTTTTTGTTCTCTGGACCTCCCCTTCATACTAAATCTCCTTTTCTTCCATTTTTTCCATCTTGAACTTTGTGGAAACCTGGCTCCCTCTAGAAGTCCCTTGATTTTTGGTTACTTTCTCCAAGAGTTTCCTTTCTCATTCTACCCGCCACACTGAGACTAGATGATGAGGAAGAAGAAGCAGACTTCTCATTCTTCTTTGCTATATCCAGATTGCCCCTGTGCCATCCTCGCTCAACAATATCTCCTCTCAGATTCATTCCTTTTATCTATATCATCCTATCCAATTCAACCTTATCCCAGTCAATTTTCCAAGTTCTAGATTACTCTTCTTCCTACTGCAAGAATTTGGTATCTGACTCATACTCTTCTGCCTTGATGCTCTTAAAACATTGATGTAGCTAAATCCAATTGGTGTGCATAATGAATCCTCTGAATTGCCCCATTATTACAACTTGCACTACATATTTTCATCCAATAAGCCACATTTTACATCAATAAAACTTAAGGTAGTGTGAATTTAAATTCATAACTACTTCGAGGGATTCAAACCACTGGAGTGATTTACTCTTTCTTTCTCTGGCTCATTTTTCAGATGAGGAAACTGAGGCATACAAGGTGAAGTGACTGTCCCAGGATCACTCTAGTGACTTGTTCAGACTCAGGTCTTCCTGGCTCTGTATTCAATGCACTATCCATAACACTTGCTGTGGTTAACTGGTATCAAATTCAAATAGAAATGGATTCCCATGGGTTGCATGTTGATTTAAAAAAAAAAAAAACCACAAACTAACATTATCTATCTTTTATTTTTATTTATTTTGTTAAATATTTCCCAATTACATTTTGACTTGGTTCACAAATAGTATGTGAATTTAAATTCATAACCACTTTGGGGGATGCAGATCACTTAGATGGTTTCTCCAGATTTTTTTTTACAGATAAAGAAACTGAGGCAAACAATGAAGTGACTCACCCAGGATCATGTAGCTAGTTTTATGGGCTTGCTAGATTGACATCCCTTTGTACTACCTCCCTTTCTTCTTTGAGAGATTTAACCATCTAGCTAGCCTGATCAGCTAGTTAATGTATCCTCATCCTGCTCTGTGCCCCCTCTTCAATCTGTTCTCATGTCCCTTGCTTCCTTTTTTTTTTTAATGAATTGATATTTTTATTCTGAACCTAACAACAAATAGAATGGATATTTGCATCAAATAAATCTCTATATTAGCTTGAGACTTTCCCTTAACTTTTCCATGCCCAAAGATGACTGTCTAATAATTGTTCACTTTTTGCAATCCGACCCCTAGAAAAAGTCTCATGCACTTGTTAATTTCCATTTTCCTCTCACCCTACTTGATTCTTCATCCTTTTACAATTAGGCTTCCAGCCTAATTGATAGAAACTGTTCTCACCCACATTACCAATAATATGTCAAGTGCTAAGTCTAATGGCCTTTTCTCGAGCTCCGTTTCACTTAACATCTCTAACTTTTGATGTCATAACCCAGCCTCTCCTGCATCTTTTCTCCTCCCTGAACCTCTCTTGGTCTCAGCCACAATTCTGATTCTCCTAAAGACCTGTCTGACAAGTCCCTCTTAGTCTCTTGCTGGATCAATATCTGTCTTCCACTCACTAACCAGACATGTTTCCCAAGTCTCCACTATGGATTCTCGTCTTTCTTTTCCCTACACTTTCTCTCATTAATATCAGCAAACTTCCATGGATCCTATTATGATCTAAGCAAACAAAATGGATCTCTATATATGTTTGTGTGTGTGTGTGTGTGTGTGTGTATACAGAGCTAGAAAGAATCTCGGGTCCTAGATATGTGTGTATGTGTTGTCAAATTGGTAATCACAATATTGTGAGACATATGTGAAAACCAGGTTTATTACAAGAGAAATGAAAGTGCATGTGTAGCCCAAAGAGTTCACACTCCCCACACAAGTTTGCATATTTATGACACCTGAACAAAGGAAGGAGGAGATACCAGGAAGGGTGTGACCAGGGAGGGAGAAAAGGTGCAGAAAAGGTGTGGAAAAGACAAAACCCCTCCAAGAAGGAGAAGGGACAAGGTGATGGCAAAAGCCGTATTTTTTTTTCCCTTGTGAACTACTAGATTCTGAAAACAGGAGGGTCTGCATATCTTCAGGGTCCCAGCCACACAAGCAAATTTCCCAGCCTGGCACAGAGTAGCTAGTGCCCAAGGATTCACAGGAGTCCAGTTTGGGATGCAAATAACAGATTATGCCAGTTGGGGAAAGTGCCTTCATCCTTGACCTCCTGCATGCTCAGGATCCAATGTTTCTGGAAAATATAACAATTCAAAAAGACAGGTTCAGAGGATCCATTAATGGTATATATGTAGATAGATGATTATGTATGTGATAGCCAGGTGGTTTGATGGATAGAGGGCAGATAGCCTGGAATCAGGAAGACTAAATATGGCTTTTGAGACTATAATAGGCACTATATAAATGTTTGCTATTATTTTTATTTATATATAATTTTGCTCAGGAATACTATCAAACTGCCTTCATTTCTAGCATTCCCATCAGCACCTAGATTCAGCAGGTCCAAAATGAAATTCATTAATTTTTCTCCCCATTTCTACCTATACCTCCCAAACCCTTACAATGCTCAGATTTACTCTTATTCATACTTTCCTATTTCTCTTCAGGTCCTCACCATCCATCCTTTTAGTGTCCCAGGTTCATAACCCTGGATTCCTCTGTGACTTATTCCTCACAGCCAGTTAAATTAAAAATGTTAATTCTACAACCTCCTTGGTATTTCTTGAATCTGTCACTACTGCTCTTTCATTTCAATATGGCAGTCTTTCTTATACTCAAAGATAACCATTATTCCCCACCCTTATCTTCTCTTCTCCAGGTTAAAAACATCTCTAGTTCCTGTAATTATCTTCATATGGCAAATGAACCAGATGCCCTTTATCCTTTTCTGTTCTCCTAGGATCATAGATTTTTTTTTTAATTTTTAGTAGTTTTATTTTCCAAATACAAGTAAAGATAGTTTTCAACATTCAATTTTATAAGACTTGGTGTGCCAAATTTTCCTCTCTCCTTCTCTTACCTCCCCCCCCTCCAAGACAGCAAATAATCTGTTATAGATTAAATATGTGCAATTTTTAAAACTATATTTCCATATTTGTCATGTTGTGCAAGAAAAATCAGACAAACAGGGAAAAAATGAGAGAAAAAAAGCAAAGTAAAAAAATACTATGCCTTATATTAGATTTGTCAAGTATTTTAACATAATTAACATGTAGTGGATATCCTGCCATCTAGGGGAGGGGTGGGGCGTGGGAGGGTGGGAATTTGTAACAGAAAGCTTTGTAGGGGTTAATGTTGAAGAATTACCCATATATATGTTTTGCAAATAAAAAGTTTTAATATAAAAAAAAATACTATGCTTTAGTCCCTATTTAGGCTCCATATGTCTTCTCCAGCTGTGGATGGCATTTTCCATCCCAAGACTATGGAATTGTAAGGCCATAAAATTTGAGTTGGAAAGGACTTTGGAGGTCATCTTCCATCACCCTCTGGTTTTACAGAGAAGGAAACTAAAACTCAGGGAGGGATAAGAGATTTGCTCAAAGTGACATATATAGTAAGAAGCAGAATCAAGTTGTCAGTCCAGGTCCCTGGATTATCTGCATTATTAATATATTTCTCCATACTTTCTTAAGTGTAGATAATCAACAGAACAGTAAATCAAGCCCTGATCTATAACATTTGCTGATTTCCATGATATAAATGCTCAAACCGAAAATTTAACAATCTGACTTTGTTTGATCTTGACTTAAGCCATTTAGCCTTTCTGGGCCTCAATTTTTCTCAATTTTGAAAGAGACATTAAACTTGGTGCTAATTTAGGCCCCTTTGCAGCTCAAAATCATGATCCTATAATTCTCCGATTAGAAAAAGGATTTGAATCCATAGGATTTAGTGTTATGGCAGAGAAGATACCTGTGTAAAATCAAATTTTAAATATTTCTTTCAGAGCTCCCATGATTTTGTCAGTGTAGTTAACTCTCCAGCAGTGCAGATTACCCTCCATGACTTAGTAGCATGGTTTTCAAGACTTATACTGGACAGAAAATTCATCATCCTACATCTGGCCTGGGGAGGAGGAGTAGCCCTGTCAGCAAGCCCTCAGGTGATGTGATCTATAGTCACCTGTCTTGCATTAAAAACCTTTCCATCCTGACAGGCCCAGCCAGAGTTTGTATTCTGCTGATACAGCCCTTGAAGCTTCACCTTAGGGAGACTTTTTAAAGTTAGATTTGAAATCTGTTTGAAGCATTAAACTATTGAAGGGATCATTTTGTCAGACAAGTAACATTCTGCAGAACAGGCCTTCCAACTTCCATAAATATGGTTTAATAATGAGGTTTGCTTTGCAACCCACAAGGAAAGCTCTATGGCCAAGGGTCCTTAGACTGGGATCTGTGAATTCTTTTTTGTTTGTTTGTTTTTGCTTTTTTTTTTTTTTTTTGCTGAGGCAATTGAGGTTAAGTGACTTGCCCAGGGTCACACAGCTAGGGAATATTAAGTGTCTGAGACCAGATTTGAACTCAGGTCTTCCTGACTTCAGGGCTGGTGCTCTATCCACTGCGGCACCTAGCTGCCCCTGTTTGTTTGTTTTTTAAATATATTTTTATTTCATTAAAGATTTACCCATTACATTTTTAAAAAATCTTGACTTTTTAAAAAAACTTTTGAGTTCCTCAAAATTGAGTCCCTTCCCCACCCATTAAGAAGGCAAGCAATATGATATTAATATACATAAAGTGTATATTTGCTTTTTAAAATTATTTTAGTAACCATACTTCAGTATAATTTTTTTACTTTGTAACCTGTTTTTATATAAATGCAATTAAAAATATCACTATGCTGGGCATCGTGGCCACAGACCTGCAATTCCTGATACAAGGGAGATGAAGGCTAATGGATCCCTTGAGGTCAGGAAGCTCTAAGCTGCTGGGATCTGGGCATCCCACCAAGTTTTGTTAAACACTCACAAATAGGGGACCACCAGGTTGCCTGGTGATACAAGTGAAAAATAGAGCGGATCTAAGTTTCAGTGACAATTGGTGTGTGATCAGGGCAGTAACTCACTTTTAAACCCAGCAGAGTTTTAAAAGTCCTAATGTTTAAAAACAAAACAAAAAAACATTATTCTGAGAAAAAATCTGTAGATTTCATCAGGCTGCCAAGGAGTTCCATCAAAGTTAAGAATCCCCTAATCTATGGTGAAGGTAGGTGATTGTTCCTGATTTTTGAAGTGATTTCATTGCAGACTGGCCCTCTGCTCATTTTTAACTACTAACTTGCGACCTCTAATCAATCTCTTATTGGGAAGCATTAGACAATATAAACTCCGAGGGCAGACAGCTTCATTGCTGCCCGTATGCTTGTTGATGGACAGAATATTTGACCCTCTGCCAGTATCCTGATCCTCCAGATCTAAAGCTGCTGTATCCATAGGGTCTCTCATGTACTCCTGCCCCAACTTTATTCTGGCCAGTTTCTGTAGCTGTCATGCCACTGGAAAACAATATTGGCTATTTGCTGCCCTATGTTTTGCATACCCCTTAGTAGAAAGGAAATGAATATAGAGAGATCTGACAATTTGAAAACATCTAGATTTTTTATTTATTTTTTAAAAATCAATTAAAAATATCTGGATTTTTAGTAAATGTGTTAAACTGTTTTTTACAATAATAGCTTTTTATTTTCAAAATACGAGCAAAGATAGTTCTCAACATTCACCCTTCTTCCTTCCCCCATCCCCTCCCCTAAACAAGTAATCCAATATATGTGAAACATGTGCAATTCTTCTATAGTAACCTGTCTTTTTTTGGGGGGGGGTCTTGGGTCTGGGTTATAGATGGAGAAAAACTCAGACTTACTGAATACGTTGATGTTGGATGTTGGATTATGTACTATTTGAGATGGTGACCCTGGCCTTCTGGCTGTTCCATGATGAGTCTGTCTCTTGCTCCAGGCATTTTCTTCCACTGTCCCCTGTGTCTGGACTGTTTCTTCTCCCTGC
This sequence comes from Myrmecobius fasciatus, assembly GCA_023553655.1. Lineage (NCBI taxonomy): Eukaryota > Metazoa > Chordata > Mammalia > Dasyuromorphia > Myrmecobiidae > Myrmecobius > Myrmecobius fasciatus. The sequence continues at coordinate 71,604 of JAJPUD010005869.1, forward strand.
CTTCCTTTATGTGCCTACTAAAGTTCCATCTTTTCCAGGAAGCCTTTCCCAGCCCCTGTTAATTCTAGTGCCCTCCTCTGTTAATTATTTCCAGTTTCCTAGCTTGCTCTGTGCACATTTGTTTGCATGTTAGTCTCCCCCTTGGATTGAAAGCTCCTTGAAGGCAGGGACTATCTTTTCCTCTTTTTGGGTCCCTGTGCACAGTTGTTGTTCAGTCCTGTCCAGCTCTTTGTGATCCTGTGAGGGGCTCTCTTGGCAAAGAGTGGTTTGCTATTTCCTTATCAAAGGATTAAGGCAAACGGAGTAAAAGTGATTTGCCCAGGTGAGGGGCTGAGATGACATTTGATTTTAGGTCTTCCTGACTCCAGACTCAGGGCTCTGTCCATTGAGACGCCTCTATGCAGTAAATACATAGTGATTGATTGGTTCTTATACTTATGAGAGAGTGCCATCCCTCAGCACAGTCACAAATTTAGAGTGGAAAAGGCACCTGAGAGATCCTCCAGTCCAACCTTTTTCATTTTAAAGATGAGGAGAGGTTCAACTACTTGCCTAAGGCTACACCAGCCACTAAGAGGCATAGTGCTCTGAGCATCGGATCTGCAATTAGCAATACCTGAATTCGAATCCTGCTTCGGACCCTTATTAGCTATGTGATTGTAGGCAAGCTGTGCAACCTCTGTCTCCCTCAGTTTCCTTATCTGTAAAATGAGAATAATAGTTAACAGCATCTTCCAAGATTGTTGTGAGGATCCAATTTGTGGAGGACTTTGCAAATCTTTGCAGCTAAGGGACTGAGCTTGGATTTGAATTGAGGGGCTCTGGTTCAAAATTCAGGGTTCTTTCTATTCTACCATGCTCCTTTCATGCTTATAATTAACTGCCTCCCTCCTTCCGATCTTTCTTCCCCACTAAACCCCCTTCCAAAATCTATGTTCATCTTAGTTCTTCTGTGTGGGAAGAATGGAATGCCTTGGGAAGGCTCTCCACTCTCTTAGGGTGCAGAGGGAGCTTGCTTCTCCACCAGAACATGGTACTGTTCATCTTGCTTCCCTCCCCAAGAGCCCATAACACAATGCAATCCAGTCTTCACTTATATTTTCCTCATGCACTTAAGCCACGATCCCTCCCGCCTGGGATGTACCGTCTCCTTCACAAAGGCGCTCTGTCCCAGAGCACACAGAGTGTTCTCTGATCTCTCTGCATCATATGTACTGTATTAAACCACTCAAGGAGCAAGGTTGCCCTCTGCTAGCCCCTGTATGTACCATTTGGCATTGCCCTGCCCTCCCAGATGTCACCCCATCTGACGGGCTCTGTGCCCCATGGAGAGCTGTTGCCTTCCCAGTGATGGGAGATAATGGCTTTCTTCCAGAGTGTTTTGTTTAGTTTAATTATCATGGAAACATTTGACCCAGCAGTGTTTCTACTGGGCCTATATCCCAAAGAGATTTTAGAGGAGGGAAAGGGACCCACATGTGCAAGAATGTTTGTGGCAGCCCTTTTTGTAGTGGCTAGAAACTGGAAATTGAAAAGATGCCCATCAATTGGAGAATGGCTGAATAAATTATGGTATATGAATGTTATGGAATATTATTGTTCTGTAAGAAATGACCAACAGGAGGATGTCAGAGAGGCCTGGAGAGACTTGCATGAACTGATGCTGAGTGAAATCAGCAGAACCAAGAGAACATTATACACAGCAACAAGACTATACGATGATCAATTTTGATGGACATGGCTCTCTTCAACAATAATGTGATTCAAACCAGTTCCTATTGTTCAGCGATGGAGATAGTCATATACATCCAGAGAGAGGCCTGTGGGAACTGAGTGTGAACCACAACACAGCATTTTAACGCTTTCTGTGAATATTTCCCTGCATTTTGTTTTCCTTCTTAGGTTGTTTTTTCTTCTTCTCTTTCTAGATCTGATGTTTCTTGTGCAGTAAGATAACTGTATAGATATGTATACATGTATTGTATTTGTCATATAATTTATCCTATTTAGCATGTATTAGATTACCTATCATCTAGGGGTGGGGGGTGGGGGGAAGGAGGGGAAAAGCTTGGGAAAAAAAGTTTTTGCAAAGGTCAATGTAGAAAAATCACTCATATGTTTTGTAAATAAAAAGCTTTATTAAAAAAAATAATTATCATGGAAACATCTCTGGGTGTTTGTGTGGAGCCATTCTCCAGGGAACTTGAAGTGCTTCTCACAGAAACCAAGGCCTAGGAGGTAGACTTGAGGACCAGGAGAGACAGTCTATGGGTTTGTAAAGGAGATAGCTGAAGCTGGGCAATTTAATAGATTGCTTAGGATGAAAATGAAAGCCCAGCTCGGCTCCCCTCTTCTCCACCTGTTGCCCATGACTGGCACAATTCCAGGAATCTTCCTTGCTTTTGATTGGGTTATACCCCCCTCCCCAAGTTGTCAGTGCCCTTATACCTACCCTACAGTTAATCTAGCTGAGATTACAAAGGAACCTCCTAGTAGAATAGGGGCTGTTGCATTGCTTCTCTAGTGCCCCAGAAATAGCATGGTGTCTAGCTGGTTTAGCAGGTGCTTAATAAATGCTTGTCAGGTGATTGTCTGTTGACATTATGACTTCAACCTCTTGCCATGATAAGACCCAGAATTAAAGGAGCTGAAGAATTTGGGGCCTTAAAAATTTAGGAATGCCATAGAAAAAAGGAAGGAAAGAAAAAAAAAAGGGAAGGAATGAAGGGGGAAAGAAGGAGAAAGAAGTGAGGGAGGGAGAAAGGAAGGTTGGCTCAGATGCTTTACAAAAAAAAAAATTGTACTTTGCATTTGCTTTGCATGTGTTTTCTATTATCTGTGCATATGTATACTATAGATTGTAAGTTTCTTGAGGGCAGGGACCATTCTGGTTTTTATCTTTGTATCCTCTGTGCCAGAAGAGCCAGTTGTTGAATTAAATTTCTGTGGTTCAGCCTCACTGGCAAGAAGCATGGCACAGTGGAAAGAATGCTGGATTTGTAGTTGTAGGTCCTTGATTCAAGTTCGGACGATGCCTGATTGATGTTGGACAAATCCATTTCCTTATCTGTAAAAGTGAGAGGACTGAGCAGATGACCTCCAAAATCCATTCTAATTCTCTGTAGAAATTCTCCCATCCAGCCCCTTGTAGTTCTGAGCTTGGATCAAGGACCAGAGTGTGTGAGTATGTGTGTGTGACAGACAGAGAGAATAGGGAGGGAAGGAGGGAAGGAGCGGGGAGAGAAGGAGAAGAGAAAGAGACAGAGAAGGAAAAAGAGAGGGGGAAGGAGAGGGAGAGAATGAGAATGAATGAATTCCTGTGGGCACTTTTTAAATCTCTGCTGTCTCCTGTGCTTAAGTGAAGGGCATCTCCACTGATCTGTCTCTTTCTGCTCTCCAGGTTGTCACGACCGGGCAGTCCTGCTCTACGAGTATGTGGGGAAGAGGATTGTGGATCTGCAGCACACAGAAGTCCCTGACGCCTATCGAGGGAGAGGAATAGCCAAACACTTAGCCAAGGTACCACCAGCTCTGCCTTCCAGACTTCCCCAAGGAGTGATATGGGCCAGGTCATCTATTTTAGATGGAAGAATTTGGAGGTTGCTCAGGAGAAGAGACAATCCCAGGATCAGGGAGACCACTGAGATCATATCCCTTGTTACTGAGGAGGAAACGAAATCTCTTGGAGATAAAGGGATTTGCCCAAGCTAGCAAGTGGCAAAGAGAACAGATTTCAACCTTGATTTTTTTTTTTTTAATTCTACTTCTCTGGGTTTTCTGGACCGGGTCTAAATCTTAATTCCTATTTAATAAAATAGTGGCTAAAATACATATTATTTCAAAAGAAAAAAAAAAGGGTGGAGGAAGAAAGATAGTTCAACAAAACCAACCAACACATCAGCTAAGTCTGATAGTATAGATATATTATTCTATATTCATAGACTTCCACTTCAGCAAAAAAGAGAGGGAAATTTATTTTTCTTATCTTTTTCAGGATCAAGCTTCTTGGGATATAAAACAGTTTAAAAAAATCATCCTTTTGTATTTTGTGAAAGCTGTTCAGGCTGAAATGGCTACTTTAAAAATCCTCAATCAGACATAATGAGTGAGGGCAGTAATTTTATGCTGTTGCCAGGTGGGTGTTTTAGAATAACTGTAATAATTTGTGTCCTTTTCAGACTAGATTGGAAAGTTCTATAAGTAAGGGTCAAGGTGGAAAAAAGGTAAATTAGATTATAAGCTCTTAGAGGTGAGGGATGATTGTTTATTTTATTTTGTATTTTCAGTACATAGCATAGTGCCTAATTCAGAATAGAGGATTCATAAATGTTGGTTAGTTGATTGATTGTCTGTGGCCATTCAGACCTCAGCCCTTGGCTAAAATGAAGCATTATGGGGAATTGAGCATTTTAGGTCACTAAAGCTTCAACAATCCCAACCCCAAAAGTACTTAAGAAAAAAACAATAAAATAAAATTTAATTTTTAAAAAAGTCCTTGTAATAAATGTCAGAGGCTCAGGGCATTTGCTGTATGGTATTAGGTGCTAGAGGTACTTAGGAGGTATTAGGAGTCCTCAGAACCATCTCAAAGTTAGGAATGATGGATTACTTTTAATTAGTCTTGGAACCAAATGTCATGACCAAAGGGTTTATTTACTTTTATTTTTTTGAGGCAATTGTTAATAGTTAGTAAATATCTGAGGAACTCAGGTCCTTCTGGCTCCATAGCTGGTGCTCTGTCCACCTCACCATCTAGCTGCCCTCTGAAGGATTTTGCTAGGAAAATCAGACCAAGACAGCCCAGCTCATTAGGCTTTGGGATCCATGTAGATAATGGGATTTCTTTGAGGGATTGTGGGTGACAACAATGAAGCCAGAACCTTACTCAAATCCCTGAGCAGCAGAACCGTGGATGCCATTGAGGGCATCGGTGCCCTATTCTGGCAGGAGCATTTGGTCCTTACAGAGCTCTCCATTGGAGAGACAGAACTTTCCACAGTGACCAGACAACCTGCTGCCATCTTAGTCCAAAACAAAGCCTGAGTCCCATGTTAGCAACCCAAGCACCATGAGTAAATAGAGGAATTCTGTCTACTGAGTGGATACTTGGAGGCACAACTCTTAATGAATAATTTAGATTAGCCCTAATCCTCTCTCTGTTTGGGGTGGGTGGAATGGTGTGGAATTATGGTAACCTGAGCCTGGATGGTATATCCCCTATTGTCTATAAGTTGCTAAAAAGAGGTGGGAATGAATGAAACATTTGACTTTTCTTCCCCAAATCCTTCTGCTTTCTCTACTGTTTCTTGTCTAGCTTTAGGTGAGATATTTGCAAATCATTCAACTTTTTCTTGAGCAGCAATTCCCTTCCCTCCATCTTTTTTGTCTAAATAATTTTTCTATTTTCCCTTTTCCTCTCAAGATAGAAGGAAATGAATGAATGGATGCATATATGAAAATGCATTTATCAAGCAGTCAATCAAAAAACTTTTACAAAATTCTAAGGATGTAATTTTTTTTTTTAATGGATTCTGTCTCAAGGAATTTAAATTCTAATAGGAAGAGAAAACACCCTTGGGAAAATAGGTGTTCAGGGAAGGGTCACTCTTGGAAAGTTCCTGGGGATGGAGGACTAATAAGGGAGTAGATTGGCTCATCCCTTTCAAGAACAATGGTAGAATTCATTTGATGGTTGGCAGAAGGAAGGGTTCTTGAAGGCATTGTCAAAGATAGCTGGAGATCAGCAAGAAATCTGAAGTGTATTTGGAGCCTTCTTGAAGTAGTGGACCGTAGAGGGTGGTCACATTGAGGAGTTTCTGGAGATGGAAAGTTTAAAACCTTCAGGGTATTATTTCTGGCCATGCAGCTGGAGGAGCTGTTGAGAAAATTGCCAGGGAGGGGAATTAAAATCATCTCTCTAAATGTAGATGAAATGAATGAAGCATCAACTCTGACTTATGGGATAAAGGGTCAGGACTTTTCTGTTTCATTTTTCAGATGCAGAGACTGGATTGCACTGGGCTCTCTGATTTTTAGGTGGTGGGGGTAGGAAGGATCTGGCTGACACAAGCCTGGCTCACTCATATGAGCCGAGTCTGACCTCATCCCAGCAACCACCAGAAGCCTCATGTGTAATCTCATAGATTCAGCGGCTGTTTGTTATCTTTCTTCACCAGATGCCGGAGGTGTCTTTGCATAAATGCAAAGGACACTGGATTTGAAGTCATGAGACCTGAGCTCACATTCCAACTTTATCAAAAACAGAATCATGTGACTGTGGTTGTCACTTAATTGAGCCTCATGAGATAAGCTTTAAAGTACAAAAGAGATACCAACTATTACTATTTTTTTAAATGCTGACTATTATTTAAAAAGCAGATAATGTACCTCCCAGGGCTGCCTCCAATGGAAAAGTGCCAAATAGGTGTATGGACTGTGCTTAGCATAGGGCCTGACACATAGTAGGTGTTTAATACATGTTGATAATTGACTGACTGACTGACTGATGGGAGGTGTTACTGGTACTGTCACTTCTTTCTTTCTTTCTCCTCCTGGTGGGAACGGGCCCTGGATCTGGGTTGATTTGCTTCATTACTGTAGCTGTGCTGGAAGACATCACAGGTTCAGCCCTTTAACCCCTGCCTTGAGAGGAGACAGATACATACAGCTGATGGCTCTTCTCTCTTTAGAGGAAGATTCAACTTTTCTTTAGCCTATAAAGAATTTTTACTGAAGCCTTCAAGGTGAGTTGCTCCTTGGAGAGCCCTGGTGGCTACAGTCGGGAAGAACTGGGTTCGAGTGCTGACACTATGGAAAATCACTTAATTGCTCTTGCCCTCAGTTTTTTGGAAGTAGAATGGAGATAATAATACCTTGACACACAGGGTAGTTGTGGGAGCTTACTTAAATGCAGAATGTCAGTTATTATTGCTGAGTTTGAATGCAGGTTCTGTCTCTCGCTCCCTGTGAAAATCCTTGCACCTCCTTGGATCTCAGCCTCCTCCTTTATAGAACACAGGGAGTTTGTAGACTAGCTTGTAGTCCCCTCCCACCATACATGTACAGGATTGTCCCAAAGGTGTTCAACCATTAAAGCTTAAAACTGCATCAATAATAACAATAATAGCCAACATTTGTATGGTACTTAGTATGTGCTACTGTACTGTGCTGAGCACTTTTAAAATATTATTTCAATAACAACTCTGCCGGAAAGGTGCTATTATTTATTATCTACATTTTACAATTGGAAGAAACTGAGGCAGGCAGAGCTTAAATGACTTGCCCAAAATCACAGGTCAATGGGAGGTCTGTCTGTCTGTCTGGGTGTCTGAGACTATATTTGAATATGGGTCATCTTGAATCCAAGTCCTTGAATTCAATCTATTGCATCACCTAGCAGCCCCTTAGCTGCTCCAAGACTTTTGGGACACTCTGTCTTATTACAATAACAAACAAAATTTAAGTAATTCTTTAAGCCCTTAAACAAGAATTACCTCATCTTTTCCTCACAGTAACCCCAGGAAGCAGGTGCTGTTATGCCATTTTACAGATGAGAAAACTGAGGCTAACGGAAGCACAGTGACATCAGAGTCACACAACTAGTAGAAGCTGTCTTTTGCCCCATTTTGTTTGCCCAACTTTTAGCATGGTGCCTGGCATAAGTAGGCAAAGGAGGGATATAGTCAGCATTGTCTCTTAGGAATGGCAGTGGGGCATCCTGGTGGAGGAGCATGGATAGGAGAGGGAACACACTGGAGGCAGGAAGCCAGGCTGCCCTCCCTCCCTCCTCTTCACCTCCTGATCCCTCCCTCCCATGCCTTTTGGTATCGCACTCAATTGCTAGTGTAGCCCCCAAGTTCCTTTGTATTTACTAATCTCAGTTACTTTCTTCTAATAGAATGTAAACTAGAGGGCAGGAGCTGTTTCTTTTGCCTTCTTGTCTTGGAAGTACCTGACAGAGCAGGCAGTTAATTCTAGTTGAATGAATGAGTAATAATTGCTTCCTGATTGATTAGCTGGAGTTACACTTAGCTGACTTACTTTGGTCCTAGGAAAGTGGGCTATGGAAGGGATTTAAATCCTGTGACTGGGGACTAAAGACTGAGAGTGTCTCTACTTTATTATTTTTTTGTTGTTGTTGTTTTTTCCTTTCAAGATTCTCAGGTGCCTTTTTCAGAGACTGGCAATTAAAATATCACAGATTTAAATTGTACTCCAAGGCTGGCACTCCCATTTTGCTTGTGAAGAAACAGGTTTAACCACAATAAGTGGCCTCCTGATGGCCACCCAACTGTCTGTAGAGCTGAATATCCCATAGGCATCCCACAAGTTTAGAACAATTGGAACCCAGCCCTCCTGATTCCCAGAGATGACAAATAATAGAGGATTTATCCATTTATTTTCTGCCTCTGCATAAGTTTGAAGGCGCCTGTGATTACCTGACAGCTGTGGTAGTTACAGTGAGTTGTAAAAATGCCAATGTCGACAGTTCAGTTATTTCAGTCCTGTCTGATTGACTGTGACACCATTTGGGCTTTTCTTGGCCAAGATATCCTGCAGTGTATTTGCCATTTTCTTCTCCAGCTCATTTTACAGATGAGGAAACTGAGGGCAACAGGCATATAGTGACTTGCCCAGGGTCACACAGTTCAGTAAGTGCCTAAGGTCAGATTTGAATTCTGGTCCTCCTGATTGCAAAGTGGCACTCTGTTTACTGTGCCATCTACCAGCTCCTCTTTTTCCTGTGCCTTCTTATCTCCACTGAGCCATCCCCAGGGGCCCGTGGCCATATCTGGCATTGTTCTTGAAGAAGCAGAACCCATAAACCATTTTCAGTCTCAACCTCTTTCTCATTTCTCTTCCCTCCTTTTGCTGCCATTACTCATTTTCAGGTTCTGGACCATATTCATTCAACCACTTTCACCCTCAGACTATTAAATAGGACTAATTGGGTGAGAAGTGGGGGAGAATAGCCTTCATCCAGGGGAGATTCAGCCACAGAATCCTTGAGCTCAGCTGCTGCTGATGCAGGGCTTCTTTTCTGTCCTATAGTTCTGTGTGTGTATGTGTGTCTGTCTCTGTCTCTCTGTCCTTATCCCTCCCTCTCTTCCTCCCCTTCTCCCTTCAAATAGTTCCTTTAACTGTGATGACAGCATAATATCAATACTTCACCCCCATTTCACAGCCTGGCCTCAGTATACCTTTTTTTTTTTTTCTCAATAGTGTTTTATTTTTCCAAATACATGTAAAGATAGTTTTCAACATTCATTTTTTGTAAGATTTTGTGTTCCAATTTTTTCCCTCCTTTTATCTCCCTCTTTCCCAAGACAACAAGCAATCTGATAGAGCTTAAATATATATAATTTTTTAAAACTTATTTCTATATTTATCATGTTGTGCAAGGAAAAAATCAGACTAAAAGGGAAAAAACCAGGAGAAAGAAACAAACAAGCAAAAAGGTGGAAATACTATGCTTCATTCTCCATAGTACTCTCTCTGGTTAAGAACGGCATTTTCCATCCCAAGTCTATTGGAATTTCCTTGAATCACATCATTGTTGAAGAGGACCATGTCCATCAGAATTGATCATCTTTCTTTCCTTTATGATTTCTTTAGGATATAAGCCCAATAGAAATACTGCTGGGTCAAAAGTTTGGTAGCCTTTTGGTTGTAGTTCTAAGTTGTTCTCAGAGTGGTTGGATCATTTCACAACTCCAACAGTCAACAGACCTTTCTTGACTGTTTCATATTATCCTTCTTCCTGCATACTGTGTTTGTTGTTAAATCATTTCGGTCCTACTCATCATGACCCTGTCTGGGATTTTCTTGGCAGAGATACTAAAGTGATTTGCCATTTCCTTTTCCGGCTCATTTTACAGATGAGGAAACTGAGGCAGAGTGAAGTGACTTGTCCAGGATCAAGAGTGTGGGGCCATATTTGAGTCTTCCTGATTTCAAGCCCAACACTATCTTTTCTTCCACCTACCAGCCTGATTCTGTGGTCTGGTCAAAATGGCTTTCTTACTGTTCCTCATACAAGACACTCCAATGCCCAGAGTGTACCCACTGTTCACATTCATCTCTTGGAATATTGAATTTCCTTCACTCCCAGAATGAGCTCCCTGAATTATCTGATATGTATTGTCCTATGTATACTTTCTCTGATTTATGGGGTGGGGGGTTCCTATTGCCTGGGTTACTTTGCAGGGATGGGGATGGGGATTTCCTTCAAGGCTTGGCTCAAGCACCTTCTTCTACACAGACTCTTTCCTGAATTTCCTCTCTGGCTTCCCCCAGCTGCTACAGCCTTTCTCACAAAATCACCTTGTATCTGTTTTTTCATTTGTCCATACATTCACACAGGCACATACATATGTTATCTCTCCTGATAAGTGTTTGCTCCTTGAAAGACAGATCTTGCCTTTATATCCCTAACACCTTTGAACACTAGATAAGTGCTCAATTAATTGCTTGATCGATGTCAAGCAGCCCAGCTCCTACAAAGGGAAGAGCAGGAATAGGAAGCTGTTGAATGGAGATCATGGGAGAAGGGAGAAACGTCACTTTCTGTAATTAAATTTCTACTGCCTTTGTTTGGAGCTACTAGAGAAAATTCCATTAAAAGAAAGCAAGTAACTGAAAAATAGACCCTTACATGTAAGACTCCCAGTGGCATAACAGGAGCTAGTATGGCCGTTTCCTTTAATGCTATTGACGGTGACTCCTATATACATGTAATTAGTTTCTCCAAAGACTGAAAAGGATGACGGGGTGGCATAGTGAATTTGGAGTCAGCCTAGTCAAGTCCTAGACTCTGCCATTTATGAACTGGGTGATGCTTCCCTGAAAGGGCATCTTTCTAGGCCTCAGTTTCCTTATCTGTAAATGAGAGGATTGGATTTAAGATGATTAGTTAAATTATGACTAAATCTCTCGACTTAGAAACTTACTAAAAGAAACTTAATGTGCAGCATCTCCACAAAGCATAGTCCAGGGAAATGGCTTTGGAGGTTGGGGCTGATGTTGGTTGGTCAGTCATTCAACAAGCATTTATTAAGTGCTGTTTGCCAGGTACTATGTTAAGTACTGTGGGTACAAAGACAGGAAAAATACAGACCTTGGGCCTTCAAGGAGCTCCCATTCCAATGGTCGACACAACTTGCAAGCTACTATATACATACAAGGTACATACATGCAATAGACAGAGGAGTACATACACGTATGTATACATCCACAGTCCTATATGCAAATGTATCTAGCATATACCTTTTATATACTTATAGTACATGTGAAGGAGATTGGCCAAACCTCTTGCAGAATGTGGGAGCTGAGCTCAGGCTTGAGAGAGAGACAGAGGCAGGGAGGGAATAGCGTTCCAAGGATGGGGGACAGCTAGTGAAAAGGAACAGAGGTAGAAATAGATTGGGACATACGAGGTAAAGCAAGAAGGCCAGTGTCTCTGGATCCCATCTGGATCCTCAGCCCCAGAAGGATAACTAACCGTATTTTTGAAGAATGAGTGACACAAGGCTAAACAACCTGGATTCATTCTAGTCGCATCATTACAATCCTTACTAACAGTAAGGTGCCCACAAAAATCACCCTCCCAGTGGATCTCAGTGTCTCAGGAGATGACTCCCCTCAAAATACTGCCTGGCATGAGATGCAGTTGTCTCTTCTACATCGCAATGCCCCCAGTGTAGTGTATTGTTGGATGGTATAAGAAATTAAATGAGAATTTTGGAATCGTTTTACTGGAGCCTCAAATGATGCACAAGGATCAATAGACAACTGAAAAAAAATTTAGGAATGTGTAAAATATATGGATAGTATTGTATAACATCAACATTTTATTTTTTGATGCCATAATAATTCAGACTTCTGGTACAAAGGGAGGGCTTGGATTTGCAAGGAAGCCACACCCCTAATCCCCTTGATATGGGAGGGATAACAGTATGCAGACGTGTTGGTCTGCCAGGAAGAATTTTGCCTACCTAGAATGATTAAGGGAGGGGAAAGGGGGCAAATTTAAATTTTAGCTAAGGGAGATCTAAGCAGAACATTTTTTTTTTTGTTTCAAGCTTCACTGAGAATGTTTATTTCTAAAGTGTACCTCTGCTTTCCTGCATAGTAATCAGAGTATGTGGGAACATCACTGAATTATTTTTAGGGGGAGGATGGAGTAGGATCTTGGATTGCCTTAAGGTCACCATTATGGAGAACATGACAAGCAAGATGTGTGGGTTTTGTATCTAAGTATATGCATATTGAAAATAGTAAACAGTTGTGCAGATTGCATTTGGTTCAAAAAGCATTTGCTAGGCACTCTGTGCAAACCCTGTGTTAGGTCCTGGAGAGACAACACAACAAATGATGCAATCCCTGCCTGCTAGAGTTTGCCCGTGGTCTTCAGTATTCCATCTCTTGCACAGGCTGTCCCCCCTACATCTCCCTCCTCACCTTAGCACCTTGGGATTCCTCCCTCAAAGCTTAGCTCAAGCGCCATCTTCTCCTCCCTCCCCCTTAGCAATTATTCCCCTCCCATTGCTTTATCTATATTTTGTGTTTTATTATTTGAAATATATACATATATACATATTGTTTCTCCTCGATAAAATGTAAACCTCTGGAAGGCAGGGAATGTTTTGTTTCTTCTCTCCTACCCCCAGTACTGGACCTGATGGTTGTTGAATTTAACTGAAGATGTGAATTGTTAGGAGTATGAGTATTCTGACCCCAAAATATCACACAAATTACTTTTTTTAAAAATTTTTTTATTAAAGCTTTTTTTTTTTTTATAACATATGTATGGGTAGTTCCCCAGCATTGATCTTTACAAAGCTTTCCATTGCAAATTTTACCCCCAGTCCCCTCCCCTCCCCTAGATGGCAGGAAGTCCACTACATGTTAATAATGTTGAAATGCTACACAAATTACTTTTTAAAAATTATTGATGTCAGTTCATTTTTCTTGTAATTTCCCTGCAAAGCTGAGAATTATTCTCTCTCCCTCCCCCTTGTTTCTGTCTCTCCCTCTCTCTCCCCCTGTCCCTCCCCCTCCCATCCTCCTTTTTTCCTCCCTCCCTCCTCTCTCTCTTCCTCTCTCTCTTTCTCTCCCTCTCTCTCTTCATCCCTCTCCTTCTTCCTCTCTCCTCTGTCTGTTTCTGTCCTGTCTTTCTCCCCCTCTC
>JAJPUD010005869.1:99761-145427 GCA_023553655.1 Myrmecobius fasciatus
ATGTAGTGGACTTCCTGCCATCTAGGGGAGGGGAGGGGACTGGGGGTAAAATTTGTAATGGAAAGCTTTGTAAAGATCAATGTTGGGGAACTACCCATATATATGTTATACAAATAAAAAGCTTTAATAAAAAAAAAAAAAGAAAAAGTCAGATCTAGGTCCCCTTGAGGGGGAAAAAAATAAGAGCCAAAGTGTCAAGAAAAAGACTGAGAGGGTTTCCACCCACATGGCATACTTGGTGTGTATTGATTGCTCTGTAGAACTTGCTCAACTCTAGATTTCCCCTCTACCACTAGGTATAAGACATCCATGGACCACAAGAATTTTGGCCCACAGTCCTAATTTCTAGACTTGTGTATGAGCATTCATGACTTAATAGGGACATTATCACATTACACCAATAGAGGCCAACATCTAGTACCTTCTGTACTGTATTTTCAAAAATCCCTCACTTGGAGGTTTGGAACTGGTACCCTACTGCATTAATTTTGAAATCATGGAAAATTATTTAAAATAAAGAGAATTTATAGGATAATTCCATTTAAGCACAAAATATTAATTTGGAAAAAGCACAAAGGGTATTGTTTTGACTCAATCAGTACCCTATGTGTGGAATACACTCACTACCAAGTCTGTTTCTCCAAAAGCATCCCATATTTTTTGGTACCAATCCCTCCAAGCTGAGTAGAAATGACTGATTTCTCCATTGAGATATTGGTTCTTAAGCTCTTACTCAAATGGTTACCTATATATATATATATATACACACACACATATACAGAGTGACCCACAAGTCTTAATGCAGTTTTTATAGGGAGGTTGGAACAATCCATTATTTTTTTATTTCAATTGTATTTCATTTTTCCAATTACATGTAAATATAGTTACATTCAAATTTTCTCCCTCCCTCTTTTACCTTCTTCCTTTCAAAGACAGCAAGCAATCTGATATACGTTACATATGTACAATCGTTTCAGCCATACTTCCATATTAATCATGTTGTGAAAGAAAAATCAGAACAAAAGGGAAAAATTGCAAGAAAAAAAAAGCAAGCAAACAAAAAAAAAATGGTGAAAATAGTATGCTTTGGTCCTCATTCAGTCTCCATAGTTTTCTCTTTGCATACAGATGGTATTTTCTGTCCCAAGTCTGTTGGAATTGTCTAGGATCACTGTGTTGCTGAGAAGAGCTAATTCTGTCACAGTTGATTATCACACAATCTTGCTGTTGCTATGTACAAAGTTCTTCTGGTTTTGTTCACTTCACTCAGCATCAGTTCAATAAGTCTTTCCAGGCTTTTCTGAAATCATTTTGCTCATTATTTCTTATAGAACTATAATATTCCCTTGCATTCATATGCCATAACTTATTCATCCATTTCCCAATTAATGGGTATCCATTCAATTTCCAATTCTTTAACACCACAAAAAGAGTTGGTACAAACATTTTTGCACGTGTGGGTCCCTTTCCCTCTTTTATACTCTCTCTGGGATACAGATCCAGGGAGACACTGCTGGATCAAAGCTATGCACAGTTTTGTAGCCCTTTGGGCATAGTTCCAAATTACTTTCCAGAATGGCTGGATTATAACTCCACCAATGCATTACTATTCCAGTTTTCTCATATCCCATTATCATTTATCATCTTTTCCTGTCATCTTAGCCAATCTGAGAGGTGTGAGGTAGTCCTTCAGAGTTGTTTTAATTTTCATTTCTTTAATCAATAGTGATTTAGAGCACTTTTTTATATGACTATAGATCAATCCATTATTTTTAATTTGTTTCTTTATTCAGAGTATTCCCAAAGCTTTAGTACAGTTTAAACTTAAGCAGTTCAAGGCTTTGAGGATACCCCATATGTTCGCACTTGCCCATTCTAGATGAGGAGTGACTTAACAAAACAGGCATATGATTTTTTCATAACCCTGCCCACATGATAGGAGACAAAGGGAGATGTTGAGACTATACATTCTAATTCAGCAGAAGCACCTCTCTTTTATAATTAAGAAAGAGAGTTTTCATGGAATTTAAAATGCACTCTCAAGCTGTTCTCCAAGGAGTGAAATGCTGCCCTTTTAAGGAATTTGAAAATGTGACAGATAACATCTTGAGGAATATGGGAAATCTCACTCTGCCATGGCTGATCCCAACTAGTAAATAAGTGGTAGTTACCTGAGGTACCTAAAGGTTTAAGTGACCAACCCAGGATCAGGTAGCTACTAGGTCTAAAGCAGAATATAAAAACCCAGTCTTCCTGGATCCCAGCCTTAATCTCTCCACTATATTCTATGATATTCAAAGCATGCATACATTTCAAGTGAAAGGATGAAAACCTTTAGATTTCATATATGAATGATAATTATTTGGGAAAATTCTACTTGGTGTGAATTTGACTTTACTAACAATTACAACTATCTAACAATGGGAAAAGAAACAATTTTGCAAAGTAATGAGTTCCTTGGTCAGCTAGTTGAAGCAGTAGAATGCTAGGCCTGGAATCAGGAAGATTCATCTTCCTGAGTTCAAATTTGTCTTCAGACCTTTGCAAAAAAAAAAAAAAATTGGAGTCATAAAGAGTTAAATGATTGAAAAACAATTGAAATCGATTCATTGCCTCAGAAGCCCAACTCACTAATTGATTTCTAAGAACCTTTAAGACTCATAAGATTCTATGAAAGTAGGGAAAGGGTGAATCAGATAAGATCAGAGCAGCTTTTATGTGTTTTGTAAAGATCCACTCCAAAAACTCTGCCCAAAGGGCTATCAAACAGTACATACCTTTGATCCAGTGTTTCTGAGCCTATATCCCAAAGAGATCTTAAATGAGAGAAAAAGACTTTCATGTGCAAGAATGTTTGTGGCAGCCCTTTTTGTAGTAGCAAGAAACGAAACTGAATGGATGCCCATCAATTGGAGAGTGGCTGAATAAATTATGGTATATGAATGTTATGGAATATTATTGTTCTATAAGAAATAGCCAGCAGGATGATTTCAGAGAGGCCTGGAGAGACTTACATGAACTGATGCTAACTGAAATGAGCAGAACCAGATCATTATACACGGCAACAACAATACTATATGATAATCAATTCTGATAAATGCGAGTCTTTCCAACAACGAGATGATTCAGGCCAGTTCTTATGATGAAGCGAGTCATATACATCCAGAGAGAGAACTCTGAGAGGAACTGAGTGTGGATCACAACATAACATTTTCACTCTTTTTGTTAGTGTTTGCTTGCATCTTGTTTTCTTTCTCATTTTTTCCCTTTTTGATCTGATTTTTCTTGTGCAGCATGATAATTGTGGAAATATGTATAGAAGAAATGCATATGTTTAACATGGATTGCTTGCTATCTAGGAGAGGGGGTGGGGGAAGGGAGGGGAAAATTTGAAACACAAGGTTTTGCAAGGGTGAATGTTGAAAACTCTCTGTGCATATCTTTTGAAAATAAAAAAAGTTTTGGTAATAATTTTTTTAAAAATCCACTCCATAGTTGCTGGGCTAGTAAAAGGATCCAAGGTATTTAAGAAACTGTCCACTGTTACTGAAAAATAAGACACTGACATTATAAATGGCTGATAGAAGGGCATTGATTGAGGTCTTTGTTGTTGTTCAGTCATTTCAGTCTGGTTAAGTTCTTCATAGGATTTTCTTGGCAGAGATACTGAAGGGGTTTCCCATTTCTTTCTCCAGTTCATTTTACAAATGATGAAACAGGCAGAATTAAAGTGGGTTGTCCAGGGTCACATAGCTATTAAGTGTCTGAGGCCAAATTTGAACTCAGCACTCTATCCACTGCACCACCTAGGTGTCCAGTGTTATTTACTCATTTCAGTGATTGAGACCTAAACAATGAAAATTAGGTGTAGGTCAATATGAAATCTAGTATTAACAAAAGAATCTACATCTATGTTTTCAATCTCCCTTTCCTAATGTATACATTTGTTGGTGAATGTGTAGTATATTGTATTTAAAATAACTTTGTTATTAATGAAACTTATGAATGAAAAGCAAAAAAAATTATGCAATCTAGAAAAAAAGAGATTAGGAGAGTAAAATTTTTTCAGTATTTTTACTTTGCTGTGTACCAGTCATTGTTTAAGGAAGAGAATGAGCTGATTGTAGATAAATCCTTACTATTTAGGCCAAAATACCTCGAGTCAGGAAGTGCATTTCATCAATTTACCCTTTTCCCTCTCCCCTAGACCTCTGACTTCATCTATATAGGGAATTTCCAGTGTGGAAACTTCCCCACAGATATAGATTAGCAATCTATGTGTGACCATGATCTTGGAGAGTTGCTGGAGTAATTAGAGGTTCTGACTTATTTATCTCATAGAGAGTACAGATGGGGGAATAAGACTCCAGTAAAAAGCCATGTCCCTTCTGGTGACCCATTATCTAAGTGGGCCTTAGGGAGAGGCACTCAAAGAAAACAGGTTTTTGTGGAATTTTTGTGGAAGGTGTTTGTTCCAATGGGCTCTATCTAGTTAAATTCCCACATCTACTCCCTGAGGTAAGCAAGGAGAAGCATTGACAGGATTCTCTTGTAATTCCTTTTCAAATTTCTTGAGTTGGTAAAATTATCATGGCCCCACCATTATAGTATCCAATCAGAAGGCCAAGTTATGAATTTCAACTTTCAATTTATTTTCTCCTATAAAAGAACCAATTGTACCCCACATTATCCACTAATTCCTTTAAGGATGCTAACTCCTTTTGGATTAGCCATCACTCAATGGTAAAATCTTGCTAAACTTCTTTTTAGGAATTTAGACCACCTTATGGTGTCTAGGATTCCATTAGGAACTCCCTGCCTTATGGCAACAAAAGTTCTCAGGAACTTTCTCTGCCTTATGATGTCTTTCCCCTTGTTAATGACTAAAAATCCTTTTTGGAAATTAACCCGATGTCAGCATCATAATAAAAACCTTTGCTCCTTGATTTGGAGGTCTAAACCTACAACTTCTTTTGAGACACTTCACAACACCTGCCTGAAACCCTAATATATTTTGGGGGTCCAACTGCTGCCTCAACATTTGGTGGATCATATAGGAAAATCCTGGGGACTTCAATATATTTTAGGGGTTAGCATATCTGCATTCCATACCCATCAGTATATGTCAAAGGCAAGATGTTAACCAGCTCCTTTTGGTTCTAAAACCAATTACTCCATCAAGCTGCCCATCCAATTAGAAATTAGTTAAGTTAGAATTCCAATTTATAAGTCTATGTTTTATGAACTTGATTAGAGTGGACCTATTCTTATAAAATTAAACAAAGCATACATACCCAACCAGCAAGGCTAACTAACCAAATGAGAGTCTAGCAATGTATACAACATAGGCACATAAATCTAAGAAACTCCACTTAAACACTCATTCATTTGTTTGTTTATTCAAGCCAGCATTTACTAAACAGATACTCTGTTTAACACTGTACTAGGCACCAAGATGAATGGAAAATAAAGACATAATTTTTCCTTCTGGGAAAGCTGAGTAGAATGCACTGTACCTGACAGAAGAGATATTTTAGTTTCAACAATCTGAATAGAAATGCACTGAGAGTGACTCTTTTGACCAAGTCAGCTTCTCAATTGATTCCTCATTCACTTAAAACGACTTCCTCATTAATGTCCACACTCTCATTGATTGTTTGCCAATCAGGATTGATCTATACCTATCAGGAGTATGTTTTCTTAGTATGACCTACTCTGTAAAATTTCTCCAATACCTGTCTGTTGTTTTGCTTGGATATGTGGGTTTGTTTGCTGTTCCCTCTCTGTGATAGTCATTTGTGTAATTAGACAGTGTAAGCTTATGAGTGAGTGAAAGCTAATGTTTACCCTCCCCCTTAAGGATAGAGAAAAAACAAACTTTCCTTCTGTACCAGAGTTATATCTGTAGACTAGAGATATTTGAAAAAGAGTCAGATCGCTATAATTCTAGCCCAAACCCTGTCTTGGAGATCAGAGAAGAGGCTGCCCAGCCTCAATTGTCCCAAACCATACCTTCCTTTCCCACAGTTATCATGCTGATGTTATAGGCCATTGCCTTTCTATTGTCTGCAAAGATGGGTCGGACCTCAGATCATATCTACCCATACCATCCGTGAGCCATGTCTGTATATTTAAACAACCCACACACATATCTGGCACAAATCTTTTAGATATTCCATATTATATATCCAATAGCAATTGGGATTAGAGATGTTTAAGAACTAGCCACTTTCCCAACATCTCACCACTGTTTGGGATGGATGGAAATAAGAGCAGATCCTGTGGTGTTATGTCCTCCTAGTCCAGACTCTCATGCTGCATACTTCCCCCAAGTCCTTTCCTTTGCCACCTCCACATATTATTTCTCATTTCTTTTGACTTTTTATATGTCCTCCTCAAAAGGGCAGAATGAAATTTTCTTAGTCATAGCCCTGAATCCTTGGGATCAGACTACACTAAGCATTTCTATCCCATCCAGCAGGTACTCATCTCAGCTATATTCCAGTTTCTTGAATAAGATAGTGCTGTGATCAAAAGATATGAACTATGTATACTCAAAGGGTTATAAACTTATGCATATTCTTTGATCTAACAATACCACTACCAAGTATGCATCCCAAAAGAGATTAAAAAAAAATAAAGGACCTATATTACAAAAATATTTACAGCAGCATTTTTTCCTCAGGGCAAAGAATTGGAAATTGAGGGAGTGCCCATCAGTTCGGGAATGACTGAATAATTGTGCTAGAATATTATTGTTCTGTAGGAAATAAGGAGCAGGATGCTCTCAGAAAAACCTGCAAAGTCCTCCATGAGCTCAAGAAGAGTGAAATGTACTGTGTATAAAGTATTAGCAATATTGTGGGATGATCAGCTGTGAATATCTTTGCTATTCTCAGCCATACAATGATTCACAACTACTCTAAAGGACTTACTATGAAAAATGTTATCCATACACAGAAAAAGAACTGGTTAGACTGAAGTATACATACTATTAAATTTTTTTTTCTTAAGGGTTTTTTTTTGTTTTGTTTTGTTCTGTTCTGTTTTTGTTTTTGTTTTGCAGGCAGGGGAGATGTTTTTCTTTTGCAACATGACTTTTATGGAAATATTTTGTATAGCTTCATATGTGCCTTCTCAATGTGGAGCAGAGGGATAGAATTTGGAACTCAGAGCTTTAAAAACAAATGTAAAAATTATTTTACACATAACTGGGAAAAATAAAAAATATTAAAACATGAAAAATAAAAGAAGGTACTATATTCCTCACTGGGTCAAGAATTTTGCAATTGTACCTATGATTGTAGTACACATGACACTGAATTATGAAAATAACATCAATACCTAACAGAATAAGGATGACTAGCTCAGCACCACAAGAATTTAACTTACAGTACTACTCAGAAAATACACATCAAGAATACAGGCAAGAATACCTGGTTTACATTCTGGAGAGTAATTTGGAGCTATGCTCAAAAAGTTATCAAACTGTGCATATCCCTTGACCCAGCAGTGTTTCTATTGGGCTTATATCCCAAAGAGATCTTAAAGGAAGGAAAGGGCCCCACATGTGCAAGAATGTTTGTGGCAGCCCTTTTTGTAGTGGCTAGAAACTGGAAATTGAAAGGATGCCCATCAATTGGAGAGTGGCTGAATAAAATATGGTATATGAATGTTATGGAATATTATTGCTCTGTAAGAAACAACCAGCAGGATGATTTCAGAGAGGCCTGGAGAGACTTGCATGAACTGATGCCGAGTGAAATGAGCATAACCAGGAGATCATTATACACGGCAACAACAAGACTATACAATGATCAATTCTGATGGACATGGCTCTCTTCTACAATGAAATGTCTCAAACCAGTTCCAATTGGTCAGTGAAGAAAGCCATATACACCCAGAGAGAGGGATCTGAAATGTGGACCAAAACATAACATTTCCATGATCTCTATCGATGTTTGCTTGCATTGGGTTTCCTTTCTCAGATATTTTTTGTTCATGTAGATATGATTGTTCTTGCACAGCAAGATAAGTATGGAAATATGAATACATATATTGTCAAGTATTTTAATATAATTAATATGTAGTGGACTTCCTGCCATCTAGGGGAGGGGTGGGGACTGGGGGGAAAAATTGTAATGGAAAGCTTTGTAAAGATCAATGTTGAGGAA
Organism: Myrmecobius fasciatus; assembly: GCA_023553655.1. Lineage (NCBI taxonomy): Eukaryota > Metazoa > Chordata > Mammalia > Dasyuromorphia > Myrmecobiidae > Myrmecobius > Myrmecobius fasciatus. The sequence goes on from JAJPUD010005869.1 coordinate 107,936, forward strand.
CTACCCATACATATGTTATGCAAATAAAAAGCTTTAATAAAAAAAAAAAGAAAGAAAGAAAATGGACAATTTTGATTATATTAAACTTTGCACAAAGCCAAAAAAGCTGAAATTAGAAGAGAAACAATTAACAGGGGGAAAAATCTTTGAAGCAAGTTTTTCTGATAAAGTTCTCATTTTGAAGATATCTAATTGACTGATTCAAATTTATAATAATAAAGGCCAATTCCCAATTAATAAATTGTCAAAAATTATGAAAATGCACTTCTCAAGGTAAGAAATCCAAGCTATCAACTAACAAGCATTTCATTTCTTTCTTCCCACCACCCCACACATCATTTAAAAAAACAAAAAACCAAAAACCCTCTTCTCTTTTTTTTATTAAAACTTTTTATTTGCAAAATATATGTATGAGTAATTTTTCAACACTGCCCCTTGAAAAGCCTTCTGTTCCCAATTTTTCCCTCCTTTCCCCCAACCCCTCCCCTAGATGTCAGGTAATCCAATACATGTTAACTATGCTAAAATACATGACAAATCCAATATATGCATACATATTTATACAGTTATCTTGCTGTACAAGAAAAATCAGATCTACAAGAAAAAAAAAAACCTGAGAAAGAAAACCAAATGCAAGCAAACATCAACAGAAAGCATGAAAATGCTGTGTTGCAGTCCACATTCAGATCCCACAGGCCTCTCTCTGGTTGTATAAGGCTTTCTTCATCACTGAACAACTGGAACTGGAAAAACCCTCTTCTAATTAATGCACATAGTAAAAAAAAAATCCCTTTCCGGCCATATTTAAAAATTCTGTATTTTTAGTTCTTCCCTCTCTATCAGGAAGTAGAGCAGCATTCTTCATCACTAGACCTCTGGAATAAAGATGTCAAAATGATTTAGATAAATGCAAATGAAAGCATGGGGCTCCATCACATACCCATTAGATTATTAAAGATGACAAAAACCAAAAATGACAAATATTTGAGGGCTATCAGATAACAGATGCTTTGATGCCTTGTTGATGGATCTGTGAATTGGTCCATTCATTCTGGAAAGCAATTTATAGCTATTCATAAAAATCACTTAAAATGTATATTCTTTTTTTAAATTACTTATTAGTTTTCAACATATACTTTATAATATTTGATTTCATAAATATTTATAATATTTGATTTAATATTTGATTTTTTCTCTCTCCTTTCCTGTCCTCCCCTCTCCTCAAAACAGCAATCAATCTGATATAGGTTATATATGTACAATCATATTAAACATATTTCTACATTAGTCCTGTTGTGAAAGAGGAATCAGAACAAAAGGGAAAAGCCACAAGAAAGAAAAAACAAAAAAGTGCAAATAGTATGTATCAATCTGCATTCACACTCCATAGTTCTTTCCCTGGATGTGGATAGCATTTCCCATCATGAATTTTTTGGAATTGTCTTAGATCATTGTATAATGTAGCTGTTACTATGTATAATATTCTCCTGTTTCTGCTCAAAAAGTATATATTTTTTAACCCAGGAATGTCATTCCTATATCTGTACTCCCCAAAGAGATGAAAAAAGGAAAATTTCCATATGTACAAAAATATTTATAGCAGCTTTTTGTGGTGGCAAAAAATATGGAAATTAAGGGATGCTCTTCAACCAGGGAATGCTTAGACAACTGATAGGCTATGAATATTTAAAAAAAATACTATGTACTATTGAAAAAATGATAGAGATTTTTTCAGAGAAACTTGGGAAGATTGATGTCATAATTGATGACAAATTGATGTCAAGTGAAGTGAGTAGAATAAAGAAAATTTATACTATAATAACATTGTAAAAAAGAACAATATTGAAAAAATTAAAAACCAATCAGCCCAGTGTTCAACAATTACTCCAAAGATCTAATGATTAAGTATGCTTCCTACATTCTGATAGAGAATATGCAGAATGAGACATGCATTTTTGGATATGGACAACAAAAGAATATTTTGTTTGACTATGTATATTGTTATAATTTGTTGTTGTTTATTCCCATAGTAGGGGGAAGAAGAGGAAGAGGAAAGAAAATAAATGCTTGTTAATTGGGGGGGAAAAGTTAAAAACAAGACAAGGAGTAAATAAAAGTGTTTCAACAATTATAGATCTAGATTACATGCAGAACATATTACATATACATATATAACACTACATACTATCCAAATAACAGGAACTAATACATATATATGCATTAGAGCAAAGAAAAAGTCAAGTAATAATAACTCCTCAGATGGCTTAAAGGGTAACAAAATATGCAAAATTAGCTGCATATACTCAAATAAAAAGTAGCATAGCAATGGATAGTTAACAGACTAAAGATGTGCAATATATTCGTGATTCTAACACAAAAGCAAAGAAAAAATACAAGAAAATGATAAAAACAAAGGCAATACTCAAAATAGCCCATAATTAACATATGCCAATGAACAAATAAAATTACATTCAAGACAAAAGAGCATAGATAAACATAGGCACTGTCATCTGGCTACATACGTCATAATTTTTCCAGTTTCCCCTCTAACATAAGTTAGTCTGATTACTGGTTAAATATACCTAACTATCCTGTGATCTGCTGGCTATCTGCTAGTAAGAGATGGTCAAAATCTTCATCAGAATTATATTCCTGGGGCAGCTAGGTGGTGCAGTGGATAGAGCACCAGCCTTGAAGTCAGGAAGACCTGAGTTCAAATTTGGTCTCAGACATTTAACATAGCTGTGTGACCCTGGGCAAGTCACTTAACCCCAATTGCCTCAGCAAAAAAAAAAAAAAAACTATATTCCCACATCCCTAAATTTGAACTTGTGGAGGACCCAGGATGGCTAGCAGGGATACTCTATTCTAGGGGGGAGGGGGCGGTTTCTGGCTTAAGTTTGATATAAATGAAGTTGGATAAAATTCAAAGTTCATCTTTATGTACCCCAGATATAAGTAATCTTTTACTATTTAGTTCTCCAAATCCAAATCCATTCAAAATTTGAGTATATATTTTTCTCAAAGGGAAGGAATAAATGAAGGGAATATCATCTTATAGCCTGTGAGGTAGATGGTATTATTATCCTCATTTTACAGATGAAGAAATTGAGGCAGACAGCAGTTAAATGACTTTCTCAGTGTCACACAAGCAGGAAACATCTGAGACTGGATTTAAATTTAGGTATTCATGACTCCAGATCTAGAATTCTATCCAAAAACCGACCTAGCTGCCCCAAATGACGCTTATAGGATGATTGGAACATAATAGGCAACTGAGAACATTTTTAATCTTTTGCATTAGTCCTGTGAGGGGTCTTATATGTCCAGGAATAAAAAAAGACCCATGAAATATAGGTGATAAAATAATGCTTATGGAGATTTGGAGTGATTTCCTTCCCTGACATCATCTTTTCCTGACATTTGTCCTTTAGATTACAACTTCTAAAAAAATTTTTTTTTTTAATTAAAAAAAAATAGATTACAACTTCTGTGCAATCCATGTGGTATTCTCCTCACAGGTGGATCCTACTTTTAATAAACATTTCCACCCCAGTTATAATTTTAGGTAATTCTGCCTTTCTGGTTTTCTCTTACTAGTTATATTAGCATATCAGCCTATTATTTTTACAATTCCCATTTCTCTTCATCTTCCCAAGAATAGTTTTGTCCTTGGGTTTACCTTTTATCAGATTTTCTTTATAGGTTTGCTCAGTTGTATATCTATAAAATGCATGGCCCACACATTAAAAGGCATTCTTGAGATCATTATGGCAGAATTTTTATAATGTAGACTGTCTTGTTAGGGCACCTAGTTGGTCAGTGGATAGAATACTGATCATGGAATCAGAAGGCCTTGAGTTCAAATCCAACTTCAGGCCTTTAATAATTGTGTGACCCTTAACAAGTCACTTAACTCTATTTTCTTTAATTTCCTCATCTATAAAATGAGCTGGAGAAGGAAATGGCAAACTACTCCAGTATCTTTGAAAAGAAAACCCCAAATGGGATCACAGAGACTAAGATATAGCTGAGGTGATAAAACAACAAAAGGTGTCTTATTGGCCCTTTCCCAATTGTTTAAACACTTTCGTATTGTCTATCAATATGTCATCACTATAGTAGTCTTTAGATGTACCCACAAGTCACAGCATTCTCACAGTCTCTTGGCTACTTGGATCAAACTGTTCATTTCTGCTCTTTCAGGGAATACCATTTCTCTTATACCATCTTCATAAGTGGTTGTCCAACCATAGCAGTAATTTAGAAAACAATTTCCCTTTGGCAGTACTGAATGGCATTGCCAAACTTGGTAAACACTTGTTGGACAAGGGTGGTAGAACCACTCAATCTTTTATACACTACTGATATATGAGTCCAGGATTTCTTTTCCTCCTAGAGCTTACGGGTATTCAAATGCAGGGTCTCTGATACTTTCTATCAAACAATTCATCTTGTCCCTCTTAGAAGTCTGCCATATTTGTTCTCTTCTGTTTTTGCTCATTTGAGTCAGACCTCTGCTGAGTCTTTCCCAGGAGGACAAATGTTTTTTAATAAAAACATTTCTATACTAGGCCTCGCATTATTCTAAAGTACCTGATGTCACACCTGCCCACAGTTGTGGTGATTCTGTGACAGCTTAGAGAGCTAAACTTTACCTGAGGCAGAAGTATTATTTTTCAAGGAAACTAGCCCAAGCCTTGCACACAATTGATCTATCTCTTTCTACAGTAGGAAAACTCTTTTACCCTTCTCACAGATGAGCTATCCTTTTCTGATGTTGTGGGCCCACCTTGGATCCTTCCACAGAAAGCACCTCTCTGTATGACTTAGAAAACTTTCCTTCCAGGCACAGGTTAAGTTTTCATTCCTGGCATAAAGATTGTGGAATTAGCCTCACCTAGAGATGAGATGTCTGTTTCTCATGGCAAGGATCTTGCCTGACCTTTCTCTACAAGTAAGTTTCTTATTGCAGATCCAATTCTAATCTCAACACTGTGTTTTGTCACACCTTGTACTCAGTGTTGCAATTAAAAATAACAACAACCCTCTTAATTTTGAATGGTGAAGTACAAGCCAATTCTCAGGTAATGTTCCCTCATGTATTTTCTTTTTTTTTATTATTAATACTTTTTATTTGCAAAACATATGTATGGGTAATTCCTAAACATTAACCCTTACAAAGCTTTCTGTTACAAATTTCCCCCCCCTACTCCCCACCCCTCCCCTAGATAGCAGAATATCCACTACATGATAATTATGTTAGAATACTTAAATCGAATATATGTATAGTTATTGCTACACATCATTTTTTTGTGCAGGAGAAATCGTATCTATAAGAGAGAATAATCCGATAAAGGAAATACAATGCAAGCAAACATCAATAGAGAACATGAAAATGTTATGTTGTGGTCCACATTTCACATCCCTCTCTCTGGGTGTATATGGCCTTCTTCACTGAACAATTGTAATTGGTTTGAAGCATTTCATTGTTGAAGAGAGTCATGTCCATTAGAACTGATCCTCATATAGTACTGTTGTTGCCGTGTATAACGATCTCCTGGTTCTGCTCATCTCACTCAGCATCAGTTCATGCAAGTCTCTCCAGGCCTCTCTGAAATCGTCCTGTTGGTCGTTTCTTACAGAGCAATAATATTCCATAACATTCATATACCATAATTTATTCAGCCACTCTCCAATTGATGGGCATCTACTCAGTTTCCAGTTTCTAGCCACCACAAAAAGAGCTGCCACAAACATTCTTGCACACCCTCATGTATTTTCTTAGGAGTTTTGGAGCAGTCAAATGGGGCTGAAAATTCAAAAAACATCACTGTGCCTTCATTACACTATAAACTATTCTACAATTCTCTTTTTATCAGAGAAACTTGCAGCAAAGATCATTTCCTGGTTAACTGTTTCCTTTCTAATCTTAACTTTATTGATTTTGTTTGTGCAGCAAGTTTTCAATTTTGTGTAATCAAAATTATCTATTATATCTATCCTTTATTTAGTTGTGAGCTAAATAGCTCCTAACTCTAGATCTGAAAGATTAAAATACAAGAACAAGTCAAATAGCAGCCTGAAAGGTGATTTATGAGAGAACTTGGTCAACCCCACATGTTACTTGTCACATATAATCTATTCTTCCTGAGTTCTAATCCTACATCATTATGATCTGAAGGTATCTCAAACTTAACATATTTGTAACAATTCAGTGGAGTAGATAGAGGACTGGATTTGTATTCAGGAAGTGTTGAATTCAAATCCTTCCTGTAATACTTACTGATCATGTTACTCTGAGCAAATCATTTAACTCTTCTGCCTTAGTTTCCTTATGTATAAAATGTGGTCCATTCAGTGGCCTTTAAGGTCCTTTCTAGCTTTCAATCTACAATCTTATGTTCAAACAGAACATGGTATCTCATTCTCTATTTCTACCACTCTCTAGAACTTTTCTATTTCTACAGAAAGAACTACCATACTTCTAAACATTCAAGCTCATTCTTTTTTTATTATTATTAAAAGCTTTTTATTTACAAAACATATGAGTGATTTTTCTACATTGACCTTTGCAAAACCTTTTTTTTTTGTTCCAAGCTTTTCTCCTCCTTCCCCCCACCCCCACCCCTAGATGACAGGTAATCTAATACATGCTAAATATGTTAAATTATATGGCGAATCCAATATATGTATACATATCTATACAGTTATCTTATTACACAAGAAACATCAGATCTAGAAAGAGAGAGAAAAAAAAAACAACCTAAGAAGGAAAATAAAATGCATGGAAATATTCACAGAAAGTGTTCAAGCTCATTCTTAAAATATTCTTGAATCTTTTCATTCCCTCACTCCACATATTTAATCAAGGAAGGGGCCTTATTCAGACTTCAGAATGAGAGATACCTTTTCTTGATATGATCATTGAGGAAATTTGTTTTGTTTAATTATACATATTTCTTGGAAAATTTTTCTTTTTTTTCAGTGTGGGGAGGCAGAAGAGAGAGAAAAATGAATTTTTTTTAATGGAAAAATCAAAAAAGGTCAATTTTTTACATGTTTTTTCTTTGTGATCAGCATTTAACTTTAATAGGGAAAGAAGAAAACTAATGCAGAAGATAATATTCTTTTTCAATCTTGGAAACCAAAAGAACAAGAATTAAAATTTTTATTTTATTTTTAGAAATAAATTTATTTCTAAAACTTATTTTTTTAAATTAACAAGCATTCTTTTTATTTTTTTCCTTTTGGTCCTTCCTCTCATTTCTTTCCATCTATTAAAGAGAAAGAAGGAAAGAAATACAAAAACCTTTTTATTACCTAAGCACTTTAAAGTATAATGTCTCTATGTTGGGGGGAAGCTAGGTGATGCAGTGGATAGAGCACCAGCCCTGAAATCAGGAGGACCTGAGTTCAAATTTGACCTCAGACACTTAACATGCCCTACTGTGTGACCTTGGGCAAGTCAGTTGATCCCAATTGCCTCAGGAAAAAAAAATATCCCTACATTTATCAGGTTCAAAATTTATTTTTGATTCTACATATTAGGCTATCATCTTCCTGTCATTGGACAATGCTCTTTATTCCTAGTAGCCTAGAATAATTTAGTTATTCAGAAGTCTTCCAAAATTTTTATAATTTTGTTAAATAATTGTTATTGTTATTGAAGGATAATTTTAAAATATAACAAATGAGTTATTTTTTTTTAATCTCTGACTTACTTCAAAGTTGAGCTCAATTATCTCCTATTTCATTAGACCTTTTCTGATCTTTTGGCTTCTCATATTTTTCTTCTTCCCTCCAAAATAAATTCCTTCACATATATTGAAGAGAAGTGTTAAGATTTTCATTATTTATTTATTTATTTTTATAAGCAATTATTATCTCTTTCCCTTCTACTTCTGCAATTGAACAATTAGAAACAAAAAGTAAAACCTTTATTGCAAAATCAAAATATTCACCAAAACAAATTTCTACACTGGCAATATCCAAAAATACATATCTCATTCTCAATTTTAAGCCCATCCCTTGTATGTGTTTTCAGACAGCATAATATGAGACAGTATAATAGTGGGTAGAGAAATAGTCTTGGGTCAGGAAGACCTGGGTTCAAATCCTTCCTCTTAACACATATTAAGTTTTTGATGCTAAGCTAATTTACCTGACCTCTCCAAGTTCAATCTAGACAACTTGCTATAAGCTGCAGAAAGGAGGTGATTAAAATCTCAAATTCTAATCCCCTGCTTTGTTTACTATGAACAATTTCTTCATATGGAATTCCTCTATCAAAGAAACTGCAGGTCCAATTCTTATCCCTCTATTTTATTTTTGTTTTGTTTTTAATTCATTATTCAATTTAAAATTTTCAGAATGTATGCAAAGATAGTTTTGATCTTGTGTTCCAAATTTTTCTCCCTCCCTTTCCCCCCTTCCCCTAGACAGTAAGTAATCTAAATTAAACATGTACAATTCTTCTAAACATATTTCCACATTTGTTGTGCTACACACACACAAAAAAGAATCAAAACAAAAGAGAAAAAATGACAAAGAAAAGTCAAGTAAGCAAATAACTACCACAAAAAAGGTGAAAATACTATGTTGTGATCTACATTCAGTCACTACAATCCTCTCTCTGGATGCAGATGGTATTTTCTATTCCAAGTCTATTGGAATTGTCTTGGATGAATGTATTGCCGAGAACTAAATCTATCACAGCTGATCATCAGGTAATCTTGTTTTTACTGGGGACTATGTTTTCCTGGTTCTTCTCACTTCACTCAGTATCAGTTCATGTAAATCTTTCCAGGCTATTCTGAAATCAGCCTGCTCATCATTTCTTATGGAACAATAATATTCCATTATATTCATATGTCATGATTTATTAAGCCATTCCGCAATTAATAGGCATCCATTCAATTCCCTCTTTTATGATCTCTTTGGGGTACAGGCCTAGTATTGAGACTGCTGGATCAAAAGGTATACCCAGTTTTATAGCTCTTTGGACTTAGTTCCAAATTACTCTCCAGAATGGTTGGATCATTTCACAACTCCACCAACAATGCATTAATGTTCCAGTTTTACCACATCCCCTCCCACATTTATCATTATCTTTTCCTGTCATTTTAGCTAATCTGATAGGTATGAGGTGGTATCTCAGAGCTGTTTTAATTTGCATTTCTTCAATCATGATTTAGAGTATTTTTTCATATATTTATAAATGGCTTTAATTTCTTTATCTGAAAACTCTTTGCTCATATCATTTGATTATTTATCAACTGGGGAATGACTTGGATTCTTATTTCTATTTTTTTATTTCTTATTTTTATTTTTTTTTTTGCTTTTTTGCTGAGGCAGTTGGGGTTAAGTGACTTGCCCAGGGTCACACAGCTAGGAAGTGTTAAGTGTCTGAGGCCAGATTTGAACTCAGTTCTTCCTGATTTCAGGGCTGGTGCTCTATCACTGCGCCACCTAGCTGCCCTGACTTGGATTCTTATAAATTTGACTTAGTTCTCTATATTTTAGAAACTAGAAATGAGGCCTTTATCAGAAAAACTGATTGTAAAAAATTGTTTCCCAGTTTTCTGCTCTTCTTCCAATCCTAAATACAGTGATTGTTTGTGCAGAAACTTTTTAGCATAATGTAATCAAAATTATCCATTTTGTATTTCATAATGTTCTCTATTTCTTATTTGGTCATAAATTTCTTCTCCAAAGATCTGACAGTAGATTATCCCTTGCATTCCTAATTTGTTTATAGTATCACCCTTTATGTCTAAATCATGAACCTACTTCAACTTTATTTTGTTATAGGATGTGAAATGTTGGTCTATTATTAGTTTCTGCCCTGTTATTTTCCCAGCATTTTTTGTTTCTTATCCTAGAAGCTGGAGTCTATAGATTTATCAACACTAGATTAATATAATCATTGTCTATTGTGTATTGTGAACTTAATCTATTCCCCTCATCCACTACTCTGTTTATTAGCCAATACCAAATGGTTTTGATGACTGCTGCTTTTTTAGGTCTGGTATGATTTTCCTTCCTTTGTATTTTTTTTTTATTAATTCTCTTTATATTCTTTACCTTTTGTTCTTCCAGATGAATTCTGTTTGTTTGGTTTTTTTTTTCTGGATCTATAAAACAATTTTTTGTAGTTTGATTGGTATGGCACTGAATAAGTAGATTAGGTAGAATTTTCATTTTTATTATATTAACTTGGTTTACCCATGAGCATTTGATATTTTTTTAATTTCTTTTTGTCATGGAACCTTTTGGCAAGAATCTGATGAAGCCTATGGACACCTTCTTAAAAGAATAGCTGCTATATTTCCAACCTGGGAAACAATGAGAGACAAATAGAGACAGAAAGACAGAGAGACAGGGACAAAGAAGCGTCAAAGACAGGCTTAGAGACAAAAAAAAAAAAACACAAAGAAAGAGAGAGAGGGAGGGAGAGAAGTAGGGAGGGAGGGAGGGAGGGAAGGAGGAATGGAAGGAAGAAGGGAAGGAGGAAGGGAAGGAAGGAAAAATAGAGTGAGAGAAAGAAAAGAGGGAGAGAGGAAGGAAGGAAAGAAGAAAAAAGGAAGAAAGTAAAGGATAGAAGGGGAGAGAAGGAAAGGGAAGGGGATAGTAGGGAAGGGGAAAGAAAAAAAAGAAAGAAAATTAATCTCATTGCATCAGGAGAAAAGTCTAAAACAGACCAAAAAGACCTAGGTATGACATGATAAAGGTTTAGATCAGCATAAAGATAGTGAGAATGGAGAAAAGAGATGGGTATGAGAGACATCATAAAAGTGGCAAACTCTATCAACATCATTACATAGACAAGTTCTTCGAGGAAGTATTATGCTATGTGTAGGAATACAGCATGAAGAAATAGTGATAGGAGTCTTGAGGCTGGAAGTGGGAAAGAAGAGTTGGGAACTATTGACACCTTTCCTATTAGTCACTCAAGTTAAACGGGTTTCTGAACCAAGACTGAAAAATGTTTAAATTAGTATGCGTAGATTTGAACTGATACACTCATGATTCAGCCACAAATATTTGATCTTCCTTGATAGCTTTCTGAAGGAATAGTACTAGGTGGCTAACCCAAGAATCTGTGGTTTGGACAGCAGGGGACAGGGAGGAGCAATTCTTATTGATTGATATTAGTTGGATGTAGTAGTTTCAGAATATTGAACTTGGAGTCAGGAAGATATAGGTTCAAATACTGTTTCTGATACTAATTGTGTGACTCCAGTGAAGTGTCCTTAGCCTCTTAGTCTCAATGAACTTACTCCTTTGGATTTATTTGCTTTTGTCCTGACTTCTGATTTCATTTCATATGTAAGTAGAGAACTTACATAAAGGAAACTCCCTCTATTGATCAAGATCAACAACTGTTTTTATAATTTATAATCTTAGATTTGCCCTGAGTCAGAAAGAGGTGAGAAAATACATCTTCCTCCTTTCATGAAAAAGATGAGGAACCATGGGTGGGGAATATTATGGGTACTCTGAATGAGTTGATAAGTTGGCTATTTCTACTGAAAACTTTTTTCCCCTTAAAACTTTATTTACTATTTACTATTACTCTTGGGGATACCACCATGCTTCCAGCTACCCAGGCTCATAATCTAGGTGCCAACCTCTTTTAACTCTCACATGCCCTTCATATCCAAACTACTGCCAAGTTCTATCAATTCTACCTTCAAAATATCTCTCATTCATACCTCCTTCTTTCTTCTGATATTTCCACTATGCAATGAAGGTCCTCACTACCTCCCATTGCAATAGGCTGCTGGTTGGTCAACTGTCTCAAGTCTTTCCCCATTCCAATCCATCTTCCACTCTACTTTCAAAGTGATCTTCCTAAGGTACAGGTCTGACCATGTTATTGGGGCCTATTCAGTAAAGTCCAATGGCTTTCTTATTACCTCCAGCCAGGATCAAATATCAAAAGCTCAAAAATCTCTCCCATTAGAGTATAAGCTCCTTGTGGGCAAGAACTATCTTTTGCTTCTTTTTATATCTTCAGTTCTCATTCCAGTGCCTAGTACATATAGATAGATGTTTAATACATATTTACTGAATTGAAGTATTAGAAATGAATCTTTTTTCTTTTGAATTGAATGTCTTGAATTGAAATATACACAGAGACATACATTCACATAAAAATACAAATACAAGAGGGGAAAAGGACCCACTTGTGCAAAAATGTTTGCAGCAGCTTCTTTTTTGTGGTGGCCAAAAATTGGAAAATGAATAGATGCCCATCAACTGAGGAATGGCTGAATAAGTTATGGTATAGGAAAGTAACAGAATATTTTATTATTGTTCTATAAAAAAAATGATGAACAGGCTAATTTTAGAAAAGCCTGAAAAGATTTACATGAACTGATGCTGAGTGAAGCAAGTAGAACCAAGAAAACATTATATATAACAATAAGAAGATTGTGTGATGATCAACTATAGTACACTTGGTTCTTCTCAGCAATTCAGTGATCCAAGGCAATCCCAATAAACGCTGGATGAAAATTGCCATCCACATTCAGAGAGAGACCTATAGAGACTAAATGTGACTCAACACCCTATTTTTACCTTTTTTTCTTCTTTATTTCTTTCTCATTTTTTCCTTTTTGTTCTGATTTTTCTCTCCCAATATAAGGAAATATAATCTAAAAAAATAAAATAATTACAAAGACACAGGCACAGGCAATGAGTGTAGTAAGCTTCCTGGCAGAAAGCACTTACATTTAGGCAGAGGGAGATAGCCCACATTAGGCAGCAGTGGCTTGTGAAGGGAGTTTTGGAATGAAAAGTCATACGGCAGTTGATTGGCATACCTTTTCCAAATGGTTTTGATTTCTGCCCAAAACAAGAGATAAAGGGGAACAGGAGCTGAGAATACTTCAGAGTAAGGTAGATAACAAGATGGCCAGAGTGAACTGCTGAATGGTCTGTGAAGAATGGTCTGTTAATGAATCTGACCAGATCTAATAGTGAATTTGCCAGAGCTCACTCACTCATTTACTAATTTAAAAAGCTCAAAGCTAGCCTTGGAGTTCCAGACTAAATGAATCAATTCCCCCTAGGCATGGTGACTGGAAGTTACCTCTAGGATGATATTCTAGGTAGAGAGAAACAGAAAAATAGCAAGACAAATGGCAAGATGGTTCAGGTAGAAAGCCAGATAGATAGGATGTGACAAAATAAAATGAGACTCCCTGACCTCAAGGAACTACATCTGGAATGTGAACTTCTTGCTACTAAAGAGTGGTTTCTACCTTATATTTTTATTCCCAACACCCATTCCAGAGCCTGTACATAGTAGGCGCTTAATAAATGCTTGTTGGATAGATGATTGATATAGGGAAAGATTTTCAGGCTAAAATAGTCTCTGGAGCTTATAATGTGAAGTTAGAATGTCTCCATGAAAACTTTTTTTTTTAAAGTTTGCAGTCCTTCCCTATCAGCAACATATATTTGTATCACAGAAGGGGTAAAAAAAAAAAAAAAAAAAAAAAAAGTATATACCAATTGCCACACCTGCTATTTTCCCTAAAGTTCAAGTAACAATTGTATCTTTTGTACTTTCAACACATCAGGCAGCCGCTAGGGAGCGAGAGTGCTGTGTGAATAGTCAGTCAACTGTACTCCTGGCTGTCAGCAGCATCCCAAACCAGTTTGCCTTTGAGCTATTTTCTTCATGAGATGCTGCCAAAAAAAAAGAAAAGAAAAGAAAAACAACAACAGGTGATACAGACTTCTGTCTGATTTCAGGGAAAAAGCAGAACCATTCAAGCTTGTGTGCATTTGGGGTAGAACTCAACCAAATAAAGTCTCCACTTAGACTGAAATAATAGAACTATTACTTCTGCCAAGTCCCTCAAGATCTCTTTTAAGAACAGCCTGTTAGGGTGGTGATAGATAAAATGAACACAATGAATAGCATTTCTGAACCCCAAAGAGGTTCTTCCTCAGATAAACAGACTGGAAAAGCCAATGATCTCCAAAAGCAATAAACCAAGTGTTTCCCACTGAGGCTTGTGTTTAAAACAACTGCATCCCAAGGGATGGAATCAAGTAGTTTTTGGAAATTAATCTCTCCCCTTCCCCACCCTTGTCCTAGAATAATTGCACAATGAAATGCACACTGGCTCTGGAGTTAAAGGAGCTGGGTTCAAATACCACCCCTGATGCTTAACTATAAGTCTGACCTTAAGTAAGCTTCCCAGAGCCTCAGTTTCCTTGTCTGTAAAATGAGGAGATTCAATAACACACACAATTTCTAGAGACTAATGAACTTAGAAAGGAATTTAGGAGTTGTCTGCTCTCTCTCCCCTGTTTTCCAGACTTCTAAGACTAAAGCCCAGAGAAGGGAAGTTTTTGACCCATGCCATCAAGATTATTTATGGCAGAACTGAGATTGGAACTCATCTCTCCACTGATTATGTCTTAACCCAACTCTGGTTTGTACCAGGATATATATGAACTGAACCATCATACAAATGGCAGCAGCTTTCTTGGGATTAATTTGGGTACTCCAACAACATACAAAACCAAAAATGGTAAGAAATAATACCAAAACCCTCCATTACTTACCATCTATTTAAAAATTGTATTTTTTTCTTCCAATTTAGACCATCAGGATAGGGAATTCCCTGTGTGGAAAGTCTCTCCACAGTACAGAGTGGCAACTCATCTATAATTTAATCTTAGAGTTACCTAAGTCACTCACTGAAAAGAGAAGTGTGCCCATGGTCATGAAGCCAGTATGTTGTTAAAGGCAGAATTTAAAACTGTATCATCCTGATTTGAAGGCCAGCCTTTTCCTATGTTATGATCTCACATCCAAATATACACACACACAAACACACAAGCTGGAGAAGGAAATGACAAATTATTCCAGTATCCGGTTATGTTGGTTAATTTTGCGGAACTTTTTTTTTTTTTTTTTTTTTGTTACAAGAGATAGTCTAATAGGTAAGGAAAGGAGGGAAGATATACTTGTAATGAAAGATGATGTAAAAACAAAAGAGATCCATAAAATGGATGAAAAAAATCTGAAGAAAATACACAAAAGAAAATAAAGATCTGCTGCCTTTTCTTTCTCCCTCATTTGTTCTGTTCCATTCTACATGAAAAGACTTTAAAAATCAAGCGAGAGAAACTGAGGAAAAACTAAAAAAACAAAAACAAAAAACCTAAAAATCATCCAAGAAAAAAGAGATTATGAAAAAAAAAAAGTTAACCAACTAGAAAAGGACATAATCTTAAAGAGGAAAATAATTCCTTAATTTGCCTTACTATCACTTAACCTCCCCTTATCCTTTCCTTCCCTCTTCATTCCCCATTAACCTATACATCTTATCCCACTACCATAATTCTATACACCCTTCTATACTTATCTTATCCTATTCACTTCTTGCTTATTTATATATATGTAGTGTTACCTATTTAACCTATTCCTGATGTGAGTAGGTTTTCCGAACTACGAGTCTTTCTCCCCCCACCTATGTCTATTCTTCTGCATCTCATTTGTGTAATATAATCAGCAGAGGTTCCCTTAGTCTTCCCCTACTCAGACTCCCCACACCCCACAGTGACTGGGAGATGAAAGTTCCTGTGGTTTGATCTGAGGCTCAAGCCAAACCCAGCTAGCCCCAGGGTTTTTGCCAAGCTAGCCTGGAGGTGTTAAGGAACAGAATTAAAATAGAAGAGTTAGCAGGGCTAGGAAATGAGAGAGATACACAAACATTACAGCAAGGATCAAGAGTATAATTTATTAGAAAAAAAAAAGTTGAACAAGTAATCATTGATTTTAGGCAATATCAAACTTAAAGATTCAATCAAGAGAGAAAGCTACATTATATGTCAATCATTAATATTGCTCTAGATGCAGGCTTATAAATGGGTAAATTAGTATGTGTGTATATGTATGTGAGTATGTATATATGGGCATGTATGTATGTAGGTGTATGTATTTGTGTATGGGTGTGAATGTGTGTGTGTATGTGTGTGTGTGTGTAAATACATTTGTGTTCAACTATAGCCTGCTGGGGAGAAGAGAAGGGATGAAAGGGGGAAAAAATAAAGTAAAAAGTGCGCAGCAGAAAACAAATGAATAACCTACAAGGAAGCAAAGGAAAGATGGACACTCATTAATATAATCTCTTCTATTATTATATAAGCTTTCTTGAAATGGAAATTTATTTTTATATATTTTGATTCCTACCTGATGTTCTGCTGGGCACATAATGTTTTGTTTTGTTTTGATTTTCCTTTTCTATCTTTCTTTTTCTATTCTGTTTTTTCTTATTTTATATTTAGTTTAAATTTTTTAAATTTTATTTTTTCCAATTACTAACTAGGAGTATGTAATCTGGAGAAGGGAAAACTTAAAGAAAGACAGAATTATCACTTTAGGTTACTGAAAAGCTACCCAATGGAAAAGGGATTTGATTTGTTCTGTTTTGTCCCAGAAAGTGCAAATAAGTCCTGAAGGCAAAATTGCTGAGAGGCGGGTTTCACAGATTCACAGAATCTCAGAATTGGAAGAGACCAACAGATTTGGCTCTTCCCAGCAATACAGTGATTCAAGACAATTCCAATAGACTTAGAATGGAAAATGTCATCCACATCCAAAGAGAACTATGGAGACTGAATGTGGATAGAAGCATAATATTTTCACTTTTTTTGTTTGCTTTTTTCTTTCTCGTAGTTTTTTACCCTTTTGGTCTGATTTTTCTCATACAATATGACAAAAATGGACATTAAAAAAAAAGGATTGGAAGAGACCTTTAAAGTAGTGGGATGGCGAGATCTCCAGATCTAGAGTCAAGAAGACGAGTTCAAATAAAGCCTCAGATACTTATTAGCTGTGGAACTCTGGAGAAATCACTTAAATTTCTGCCTACTTCAGTTTCCTAACAGTAAAATGAGGATCATAATATCACTTACCTCACAGGATTGTTGTAAGAATCCGAAGTGGTTGGCACACTGCCTGGTATATTGTAGATTTAATTTATTTATTTAATAATTTTTTTATTTATTTAATTATTATTATATTATATTATAATTATTTTATTATATATTATTATATTATATTATATTATTAAAAATAATAAATTATTTAATAAATGCTTGTTTCTTTCCTTCTTTCCTTCCACAGTAAAAAATGGGACCACTACTTCCAGAGTCAAACTTTTCTTCTTTTGGATAATTCTCATTGATAGGTTTTCCTAATATCAAACCAAAATCTGTCTTTCTGCAACTATTACCCACTTTTCCTAGTTCTGCCTTTTAGATACTTGATATGTAGCTACTGTACCTCCCCCTAAATCTTCTCTTCTCCAACGTTAGTTGCTTGTTTCCTTACCATACTGATTATCGTTCCTGGCAGACTCTCCAGTTTGTTAAGGATCCTTTTGATATACAGTACTCAGAATAGAGCACAATATTCCAGATATAGTCTGCCCATGGTAGAGTACAGCTAGTACAATTTTTTGCCCTTCTTTGTATCTTCAAGAGCTTATAGTACAGTGCCTGGTACACAGTAAGTGCTTAATAAATACTTGTTGGCTGACCCATTGGGAGGAGTAGTAACTCTGATATCAGAAAACCTGGGTTCAAATTCTATCTCTATCCTTCTTCCTATCTGTATGATCTTGGAAGGATACAGTAACTAACTTGGTTCTTGGTTTCCTTATCTGTAAAAGGAGGTTTGGACTGGATGCCTTTTTAAGATTCCTTCCAAAAGGTTAATAATGCAGATTAAACTTAAAAGTGTAGCATATACACACTTTCTTCCCCAAGAATCAGTCACACCACGTGTGAGCAAATGAAATTACTTTTATTTTCTTCATCCTATATTCTGTATGTTTTTTAATGTGACCTATGATTACATTAGGGATTTTTGGCTCCCATGTCATACTGTGGACTGATATGACCAAAAGATCATAGATTTGGGGTTGGAAGGGACCTTAGAGACCACCTAGTCCAACCTCTTTATTTTCCAAATGAAGAAACTTAGCTAAAGAGAGGTTAAGTGATTTGCCTAGGATCACACAGCTAGTTGGTATCAAAGAGGCTCCCTGGCTCTCACTCCTGTTTTTGATTCGTTCTGCCAAAATGAAAATCTTGAGCTGTTTACCTTCTAAACCATACAAAATCTTTTTCACACATTATCATCTTCTAGCCTTGCCTTCTTCAAGTTGATTTTTTAATGCAAATGTCAGACTTTACACTGATCTATATTAAATTTCATCTTATGCACTCTGACCTATCATTCTAGCACGTCAAAGATTCTGCTCATTATTGGTGTAGTTGTGAATTGATCCATTCATTTTGGAGAATAATTTCGAACTATATCCAAAGGGCAATCAAACTATTTATACCTTTTGATCCAGTAATACTACTACTAGATATGTATCCTAAAGAGATCACAAAAAATATTTGTAGCACCACTCTTTGTGCTGGCAAAGAATTGGAAATTGAGAGAATGTCCATCAATCAGGGAATGGCTGAACAAGTTGTGGTATATGAATGTAATAGAATATTATTGTTCTATAAAAAATGATGCATTTCAGGAAAACTTACATGAACTGATGGTAAGTGAAGTGAGCAGAAGAACATTGTATACAAGAAAAGCAATACTGTGCAGATTATCAACTTTGATAGATTTAGCTCTTCTCAGCAATACATTGATTCAAAACAATTCCAAAAGACTCGTGATGGAAAATGTTATCCAGAGGAAGAACTAGAGTCTGAATGCAGATGTTTATCTAAATTTCTTCATCTGAAAGCATATCATTTTCACTTTTTTTATTTTTGTGATTTTTCCCTTTTGTTCTCTTTCTTCTTTTACAACCTGACTAATATGGAAATATGTTTAACATGATTGCATATATAAAACCTATATCATTGCTCAGGGATACAATATCCCCATTGCTGAGGGATATACATCCCTCAGAGTGTAGGGAGGGAAGGAGAAAAATTTGAGACTCAAAATCTTATAAACATGGAATATTGAAAACTATCTTAGAAAAAAATACTACTTAGAAAAGTTTCTTCTCATTATAAGAGAAAATATCTTAGTAATTGGAGTAATGTTAATGTATGTAACACTGAACATAGATAATCACCTGTAAGGGAAGCTATCAAGAGGTTTCCTGCTCAAGTAGACCCCTTCATTTCTGAGGATCTTTTTAGGTCTTGGGATGTTATGATTCTTCTCCCTTTTCTCTACTTATGCTACCATTACTGTAGTTCAGCATTTTATCACCTCTGCCCAGACTACTGTTATTGCTGCATTTCCAGCCTACATAGTTGCCAAATGAATACTCCTAAAACATGGGCCTGATCATATCTCTTTCCCTGCTCAAAAATCTTTAGTAGCTCCCTATTGCTTCTAGGATTACATAAAATACAAACCCTCAGCTTGGTATTTAAAGTCATCCACAATCTGATTCCCATCTACTTTTACAGCTATTTAGTATTACTCTCATAACTGCATAATACATTCATTCCAGCCAGGCTAGCCTATTTGCCATACCCTAAACTTAGTATTCCATTGTCTATCTCCATGCCTTTGAACAGGCTATCATTCATGCTTAGAATATTCTCCCTCCTTAGTTCTACCCTTTGGAATTCCCAATTTCCTTTTAAGACTCAGCTTGGATTCTACCTTCTAGATAGGCTCCTTTCCTGATTCCTCCTTTCTCAAACTATCTTTTTCTACTATATTTGTCTGTGTAGAAAATGCATCTTCTTAGTAGAAGAAGAGGGCAGAAGCTACTTAATTTTTTTGTCTTTGTGTTCCTAGCATCCAGCACTCTTAAAGGACAGAACTTCATAAATGTGGTTTGATACATTAAAACATTGTAGATAAGGGGCAGCTAGGTGGCGCAGTGGTTAGAGCACCAGCCCTGAAGTCAGGAGGACCTGAGTTCAAATCTGGTCTCAGACACTTCCTAGCTGTGTGACCCTGGGCAAGTCACTTAACCCCAATTGCCTCAGCAAAAAGCAAAAAAAAAAAAAAAACATTGTAGATAGTGCTGGGAACTGATCCAAATATTTGGAATGACAGTCAGTTCAGTTATAAAGTGACATATGCATTCCTGCCACACTATGCAAAATTGTGTGTAGGATTGGGTAGGCATTGCTGTGTTTTGCCCATGTGGGTTATTGTGTCTACACAGACAAATATGTTAGAACAAGGTAGTGTGAGGAAGAAGAGGGAGTAGATTTTTATCATGACAAATCTTTCTCTCTTTAGGGATCTGAACAAAATCTAGACTAGTATATCATCTTTCTCAAAGTTGAAAGCCAAGACCCAGGATATCTCTCGTCTCTGGCTCTTACCAACTCTACCCTTCATACCATTTGAAATGTTGAGTAATCAGTCTCCACCAATGAGGAAAGTCTTATGCCAATAATCCTGTGAGCCAAGGATTACAGGGAATAAAAAGAAATCAATCAATAAACTTTTATTAAATGTCTATGATGTGCCAGATACTATGCTAAGCACTGAGAATACAAGAGGCAAAAATGAGTCTCAGTTGTCAAAGAAATCACCAGTTTCCAGGACTTATATAGAAAATGGGTTGGAAAGGTTGTTGTTGAGTCATTATCAGTCATGTCTGCTTCTTTGTGACCCTGTGGACTAACTTTCCCTGGGTTTTCTTGGCCAGCATACTAGAGTGGTTTTCCATTTCCTTCTCTAGTAGATGTGTCTGAGGCTGGATTTGAATTCAGGTCTTTTTGATTCTGGCTGAATACTCTATCCAGCCCTTCTCCCCCATAGTTCCAAATGAACCAGAGGATTTAACTATGATGCTTTTCCTTGAAAAAAGCTTTAAATGAATTTGTGAACATAGATACTGAAAAGATTGCAGCTTGTGAATTACTGTGAAGTGGAACAGTTTTCTGCTTTCTGTTTCTTTTTCAAATGGGAACTTATGCCCTTCTTCCCTCTTCCCTCCATCCTCAAAAAGCCAACCAGCTTTGGGGGAAAAAACAATGGACCAGATATAGTTGTCTACTGCTCACATTCCCAGGTTGAAGTTTGCCCTTTGCAGAGAACATTTTTTTTCCTGACTGAAATAAGACATTACTGCTGTAGGAGTAAGACACATAGTTCAAGATGAAAGCATCTACATAAATGAAAAATAATACAAAGAATGAGCTAGAAAATTTGGCAGTTGCCTTAGAGTCCACTCCTGTGTTCTTTGTAGCTGCTCTTTCATGCATTATTACTAAGCCCAGGGAATCAGTGTCTTCATATATTTCCCTATTATTTTATAGCTAACATTTATACAGCACTTGGGCAGCTAGATGGTACAGTGGATAAAGAGCCAGGCCTGGAGTTAAAAAGACTTTTCTTCCTAAGTTCAAATCTAGGCTCAGACACTTTTTAGCTGTGTGACCCTGGCAAGTTACTTAACTCTGTTTACCTCCATGTTCTTATCTATAAAATGAGAGAGACAAGGAAATGGCAAACTACTCCAGTATTTTTGCCAAGAAAATCCCAAATGGGGTCACAAAGAGCCAGAAATGACTGAAACAACTGAACAACAACTATAAACAAGTCTGTCTGCCTTGGAATCAGCTAAATTTTGAAGCAGGCAGCCATGAAGTACCTATCTTCCAGTGGCTTTTGCTTTCTAACTCCCATAGTCTTGATACCTTTGACCCAAAGGTGACTACCATTAGGGGAAAGGCATCTGAATATCTTACTCTGATGGAGCTAAACAATATAGACAAAGTATAGTAGAAATAATGCTGTATTAGGTTTTGATATACTTGAGTTCTCTCTTTACTCCGTGATCTTGGGCTAATTACTTGATTTCTCTAAATCTCTGCATTCTTGAGTAGCAGCGGTATGGTGGGGGTAGTAAGTAGAGAGTGGTTCAACCATTCCTATTTTCCCCATTCTACAATGACTTATTGCTTGTGTAAGGAGTTGATGAGGTAATTAATCAATTACTCTACTCCCACTTAGCCTAGATATCTTCATCAAGTGGGAACACATCTTTTCGGAAACAGTGTGAACTATGTGTGAACAAGTCTTGGATGTCTCCAAGATGAATCAATCAATCAAAAGAATTATAACTGGTAGCATAGAAAATCTGTTCAAATTGGTTGAGGACCTACATAAGACTGCTTGTTGTCTTGGGGAGGGGGGTGGTAAAGGAGAGAGGGAGAAAAAAATTGGAACTCAAATTCTTATAAAAATGAATGTTGAAAACTATCTTTACATGTAATTGGAAAAACAAAATATTATTGACAGAAAAAAAAAATCAAATCAGTTTCATCTTCTGTAGAGTTCCTATAAAACCATCAAGCTAGTTTTCAGCTCTAAGCCAGAAATTGTAAGTTGGCAAGCTTCTAATTGTTAGCTCTGTTTCTCTCTTCTTTGGAGATGGCTCCCCATTCAATTGTCTTTTAATTTCCCATAAGTGCTAGCAAAGTAGCAAAGGCTTGTGGTAAACAGTCTATAAAGTAAATATTTAACACAAAGAGAGTAAATATCCCCCCATCTCCAGAAAGAAAAGTTTCAGACTTCCCCAAAAACAGGAGAAAAGAGTTTCCTTGCCTCCTTCTATTCTACGAGGTCCAGCTTCCTGGTTTTCTTATTCCCAGCTCAATCTATTATTATATGGTCTCTTCTATTCTAAGTCTCCCTCCTGGATTCATTGAGATGAATTAGTTTCAACCCTTCTGAGAGATGGAATGGCTTAGTAGATAGAGAGATAAGAAGTCCTAGAATCAACCCCCCCCCCCCTCGCCTCATTCAAATCTTGCCTCTGACATATTTTTACTGCTCTGAAACCAGTGCTGTGGAGGACTCTCAAAGATAACAAATCTAGAGAAGGTATCATTTAGTTGTTTTAGTTGTCTTACTCTTTGGGACCCCATTTGGGGCTTTCTTGGCAAAGATACTAGAGTGATTTGCCATTTCCTTCTCCATTTACAGATGAGGAAACTGAGGCAGAGTTAAGTAACTTGCTCAGAATCACAAAGGTAGTAAGTGTCTGAAGCTAGATTTGAACTCAAGAAGATAGATGAGCCTTTCTGACTTCAGGCCACTGCATCTAGGTGCCCAGAGAAGATATTTATGCATTTATGAAGTATCCTCTACCAATAAAATAACATATCAAATTCTGGTTCCTTTCTGATTCACTGAAGAGATTTATTCACAACTCATAAAGGGATGACCTGGTTTGTTTCATTTTTATTGTTAGTTTAGCACCTCCTTTTCCTGTTCCATTTCTGTGATTAGATCATGAAAGATCTTTCTCTTAGTACTAAAATGGAGTTCCTCCTCTCCTAGGGGTTACTTTCTCCTACTACCCTCCCACCCCCACTAGCTGATCTCTCCAGGACAATGTCTTTCAGGGATTCTTGGCTACCTATTCAATCAGTCTAGAAATTCAGTTTTCCCCATCTCCAGCAATGGAGCCTTTTAGTTCTTTAAAAAAAAAATTATTGATATGTTTTGGTTTTTGCATAACCAAAATTCCCCCCAGTACCCTTCCTCCCCTCTTCCCTGAGATTCATCCCATATAACAAATAGGATTTTAGAGAGAAAAAAATAAGGGAAAAAATTGCATAATTTAACTGAACATCAAAGAAATCTGAAAATATATATAATGTATAACACTTGTGGCCTTTCCATGTTTGCAAAGGATTGGAATAGGAGTGTTTTCTTTGATCTCTTCTTTGATCTCTGCATATAATTTTACACCACTCACTTTTGATTTGGTTTGGGGTAGAGTGTGGGAGGGGAGAGGAATTTATCCTTAATATTTATATTATCATCATCATCATAATTATCATTTATATAATGCCTGCAATGTGCCAGGCACAATGTAAATCACTTTACAAATATTATCTCATTTAAGACTCACAATTCCGATAGATAGGGCTATCATTTTATAGATAAGGAAATTAAGGCAAACAGAACTTAAGTGAAGTCATACAGCTAATGAATTCAAGTTTTCCTGACTCCAAGTAAAGTACTCTAGCCATTGCACCATCTAATCATTGCGTATCTTGTTTTCTTGTCTTTACTTATTTCACCCTGCATTGGTTCATGTCTAAATTCCCAGATTTCTCTTCATTCATCATTTCATACAAGACAGCAACATTCTACCATGTTCATGTACAACATCAATTTCCAATTCATATCACAAAAGGTGCTACTATAAATATTTTGTACATGGTGATATTCTTCTTATCCATGGCCTCCTTAAGTTAAATGACTTAAAGTTAAGTGACTTGCTCAGGGTCACACAGCTAGGAAATGTTTTAAGTGTCTGAGGCTGTATTTGAACTCAGGTCCTTCTAACTCCAGGGCTAGTGCTATATCCACTGTGCCATCTAGCTGCCCCCCTCAAAGAATATAAATATTTTAATAATTTTATTTACTTCTTTTCAAATTGCTTACCTAAATGCTTGTACTGATTTGCAGCTCCACCAAAAATGTACCACATGGCATATCTTCCTACAATCCCTCTAGAATTAGCCATTTCCATCTTTTGTCATCTCTCCCAATCTGAATTGAGCTGAAAGTTTGATGAATTCAATGACCCAGTGCCAGTCAGAAAAGCAGGGACTGGGAAGAGAAGAGGGAAGAGAAATATATTTTTGTTCATTAAAAAGAGAAAAATTCTGAGCAATATACAGAATAATTGAGCTTCATAGTTTCATATGCAAGTCTCTTTTTCTGTTCTTTATACATGGAAATGATCATGTTTACTTGCCTGTCAAGTTCATAATTTTAATATTTAAAAATAATAAAACTTCTTTATTAAAATTATAGGCAATGTGATAAAAGTGCAAGGTGGTACCTAATTGCCTTATTTACAGAGGTAGGGAACTATGATTATACAGTAGAGTTAGATGTTTTATCTGCTTGGCTGTATTGCTTTTTTTCTTCTTCATTTTAAAATAATTGTTAAAAGGAATGGACAGTGGAAGGTGAAGGGTAGATTCAAAAATGAAGATGATATCAAAAAATAAGGTGGGAACTAACTCCATTGCAGTTGATATCTTTTCTGCAACTCATAAGTAGAAAAATGCCTAGCACACTGCAAAGGGTCCCTCAGATAATATGCTGGATAGTCTAGAATTGAACCCATGTTTTTCTGGCTCTAAAGTAAGCTTTGTCATCACTAAGCCAAGAATACCTCTCAAAAAAAGAAATAAAATGTTTTTAAAAATAAAAGGTGTTATATTACTTTAGTTCACTTTTCCATGCCTCCCCCACATAAAAGTTTTATCATTGGCACCAGTAAATCCCTTCATCCTGTATTAGGGGTAAATATAAACCAATATATCACTCAGTAAATTACATTTTACAAAATTCTCATAGGTTCTCAAACATTTGTTAGAAGACCAAGTTAGAAACATGGCAGAGAGAAAACACGATTCTCTGTGACCTCCTCTGACCTTCTTTCAAACCAACAGATTAAGCCTCTGAACTGGTTCTGGAGTGAAAGCTCCCCCAAATATTTGGAGTATAACACATTCCCAGAAGAAGTTACCCTGGAAGAGCTTCAGAGCAGGTCTGTTTCAGATGGGCAGGGGGTTGAGCAGTTTGCTGAACTCAGACAGCAGCTCCGGGAGAGGGCAGAAAGCTAGGCTGGGACTCATCCGGGCAGATTCTAAGCACCTGGGAAGTTTCTGTGAGCCTCTTAGGGCACTCTGCACTGGTTGCAAGCAGGTGCTTTGGCAGATCTGCTTTTTATAAAAGGTAGATTGTAAACCACTGAGAACATGGGACCTGGCCCCCGATTACCCAGCACCAGAAGTCAATAAGCAGAATTGCCCCGGGGCAAATTAAAGCAGCTGTTGCTCCTTTGCTTTGCATAGATCTCAAGCTTTAAAAAAAATGAATAAAAAAACAAAAAAAGAACTCTCACCATAGATAGCTTTTATGGAGAGAGAGAACAGACCTCAGATCCTTAGGTTCATAAAGGTAAAGCAACTTCAGAGGAAGCCACAAAGGGAGACATGAGCTGGTCCCCATTTCACAAGGCTTTCCTGGAAGACTGCATGAAGAATCTCAAGAGAATTAGAAGAAAAATGGGGAAATGAAATGAAATCATTGCAAGAAGGAATGGAAAAAGCATATAATGCCTTACAAAAGAGATATGAAAAAGACACCAACTCACTGAAAAACAAAATTGGTGAAATGGAAAAAGACTGCAATAAACAAAAAAATTCAATTGGCCTGTTACAAAAGGAACTAAAAAAGTAACTGAAGAAATAATACACTAAAAATTAGAACTGAACAAATGGAAGTGAATGAATCAATAAGCCTTCAAGAATCAGTTAAACAAAAACAAAAAAATGAAAAAATATAAGAAAATATGAAATATTTCCTAGGAAAAACAACTGACCTGGAAAATAAAACTAGGTGAGATAATCTAAGGATTATTAAACTTCCTAAAAGCCATGATGAAAAAAGGAATCTACACACTATCTTCTAGGAAATCATGAAAGAAAACTGCCCTGATGTTTTAGAATCAGAAGGTAAAAAAAAAAAATCACCAATCACCTCTTGAAAGAAACCCCAAAATTAAATCCCCAAGGAATATTGTGGCTAAATTTCAGGACTATCGCACCAAGGAAAAGATATTGCAAGCAGCTAGAAAGAAACAATTCAAATACCGAGGATCTATAATGAGAATCACCTAGGATCTATCAGCTTCCACCTTCAAGGAACAAGAGGACTGGAATCAAATATTCCAAAAGGCAAAGAAACTTGGGTTACAGCCAAGAATAAGCTATCCAGCTAGAATGAGCATTATAGTTCAGGGAAGAAGATGGACATTTAATAATATAGGTGAATTTCACATATTTCTAATGAAAAGACCAGATCTGAACAAAAAATTTGGCCTCCAAACGCAGAACTCAAGAGAAGCACAAAAAAATAAAAAGGAAAGAAATCTTAAGAACTATATTTCTATTATGGGTATACTTAGAGAATGGGGGTATAATTTGATTTTACTTTGATAATAAGAAAAGGAAACTAGAGGGGGAAAGGGGATCATACCAGAAAAAAGAGGAAAAAGGAGGTAAAATAAGGTAAAATCTCATGAAGAGGCAAAGAAAACCTAATATAATTGAGGGAAAAAAGAGAGGGGGATGAGCATTGTGTGAATCTTACTCTCGTCAAATTGTGCTCTAAGAGAGAATATCAGGCATATTTGGTTTCACAGAGAAACTTGTGCCTCCTTATAAGGAAGTGGGAAGGAAAGGAAGAAAAGAAAGGGAAAGATAGAAGAAAAAAAAGAAAGAAGGAAAAATAGAAGAATTAGGGGAAAGATATAAAAAAGGGGGAGAGGCTCTAAAAGGGGGAGAACTATTTGAGGGAGGTGGTCATCAAAAGCAAAATACTGGGGAGGAGGGAAGGGAGAAAAGGGAAAGGAAAGAGAAAAACATAACTTTGGGTAAATAAGATGGCAGGAAATACAGAATTAGTTATTTTAACTGTGGATGTGAATGGGATGAACTCTCCCATAAAATGGAAGCAGACAGCAGACTGGATTAAAAGCCATAATGCTACATTATGTTGTTTACAAGAAACACATCTAAATCATAGAGATACATACAGAGTGAAGGTAAAGGGCTGCAGCAGAATCTATTATGCTTCAGGTGAACAAAAAAAAACAGGGGTAGCAACCCTGATCTCAGATCAAATAAAAGCAAAGATAGATCTAATTAAGAGAGATAAGGAAGGAAACTATATTTTACTAAAAAGTATCATAGATAATGAAGTAATATCAATATTAAAAATATATGCACCAAGTGGTATAGCATCCAAATTCCTAGAGGAGAAGTTAAGAGAGATGCAAAAAGAAATAGGCACCAAAACTATACTAGTGGGGGTTCTCAACCTTGCTCTCTCAGAACTAGATAAATCAAACCATAAAATAAATAAGAAAGAAGTTAAGGAGGTAAACAAAATGTTAGAAAAGTTAGGTATGATAGATCTTTGGAGAAAATTGAATGGAGACAGAAAGGAGTTTACTTTTTTCTCAGGGGCTCATGGAACTTATACAAAAATTGACCAGGTGTTAGGGCATAAAAACCTCAAAAATAAATGCAGGAAGGCAGAAATAGTAAATGCATTTTTTCAGATCATGATGCAATAAAAATCACATGCAATATAAGGCTAGGAGAAAATAGACCAAAAGTTAATTGGAAATTAAATAATCTAATCCTAAAGAATGAAAGGGTGAAACAGCAAAAATCACAATCAATAATTTCATCCAGGAGTATGATAATAAGACAACATACCAAATTTGTGGGATACGGCCAAAGCAGTTATAAGGGGTAATTTTATATCTCTAGGTGCTTATTTGCATAAAATAGAGAAAGAGAAGATCAATGAATTGGGCCTACAATTAAAAAAGCTAGAAAAAGAACAAATTTAAAACCCTCAATAAAATACCAAATTGCAAATTCTGAAAATAAAAGGGGAGATTAATAAAATTGAAAATAAGAAATCTATTGAATTAATAAATAAAACTAAGAGTTGGTTTTATGAAAAAACCAACAAAATAGATAAGCCTTTAGTTAATTTAATTAGAAAAAGGAAAGAAGAAAATAAATTGTTAGTCTCAAAAATGATAAGGGAGAACTTTCCACCAATGAAGAGGAAATTAGAGTAATAATAAGGAGTTACTTTGCCCAACTTTATACCAATAGATTTGACAATCTAAATGAAATGGAGGAATATCTACAAAAATATAGATTGTCCAGGTTAACAGAAGAGGAAATAAATTATTTAAATAGTCCCATTTTAGAAAAAGAAATAGAACAAGCTATTAATCAACTCAACAAGAAAATATCTCCAGGACCTGATGGATTTACATGTGAATTCTACCAAACATTCAAAGAACAATTAATTCTTTTTTTTTTTTTTTTTTTTTTTTTTTTTTGCTTTTTTGCTGAGGCAATTGGGGTTAAGTGACTTGCCCAGGGTCACACAGCTGGGAAGTGTTAAGTGTCTGAGACCAGATTTGAACTCAGGTCTTCCTGACTTCAGGGCTGGTGCTCTATCCACTTCACCACCTAGCTGTCCCTGGACAATTAATTCTAATACTACGTAAACTATTTGAAAAAATAGGGAAAGAAAGTGTTCTACCAAATTCCTTTTATAATACAGATATAGCGATGATAACTAAACCAGGTAGGGTGAAAACAGAGAAAGAAAACTATAGATCAATTTCCATAATGAATATTGATGCAGAAATTTTAAATAAGATATGAGCAATGAGATTATAGAAAGTCACCCCCCTCCCCAGGATAGTACACTATGACCAAGCAGGATTTATACCAGGAATGCAGGGCTGGTTCAATATTAGGAAAACTATCAGCATAATCAATTATATTAATAACCAAACTAACAAAAACCATATGATTATCTCAATAGATGCAGAAAAAGGATTTGATAAAATCGAACACCCATTCCTATTAAAAACACTACGGAGTATAGGAGTAAATGGACTTTTCCTTAAAATGATCAGTATCATCTATTTAAAATCATCAGCAAGTATCATGTAATGGGGACAAATTAGAACCATTCCCAATAAGATCAGGAGTGAAACAAGGCTGCTATCACCATTACTATTAAATATTGTATTAGAAATGTTAGCTTTGGCAGTAAAAGAAAAAAAAAGAGATTAAAGGAATTAAGAGTAGGTAATGAGGAAACCAAATTATCACTCTTTGCAGATGATATGATGGTATACTCAGAGAACCCTAGAGACTTAACTAAAAAACTACTAGAGATACAAAAAGAAATTCCATTCAAAATAACTGTCAATAGTATAAGATATCTGGGAATCTATCTGCCAAGGGAAATTCAGGAACTTTACACACTAAACTCCAAACACTTTCCACACAAATAAAGTCAGACCTAATCAGTTGGAAAAACATTAAGTACTCATGGGTAGGCCGAGCAAATATAATAAAAATGACAATACTACCTAAATTAATGTACTTATTTAGTGCCATACCAATCAAATTCCCAAGAAATTATTTTACAAATCTAGAAAAAATAATAGCAAAGTTCATCTGGAAAAACAAAAGGTCAAGAATTTCAAGGGAATTGATGAAAAAACAAAACAAAACAAACAAACAAAAAAAACGCTGATGAAGGTGGCCTAGCTATGCCAGATCTAAAACTATATTATAAAGCAGCAGTCATTGAAACCATTTGGTACTGGCACAGAAATAGAGTAGTTGATCAGTGGAATAGGATAGGATCACAGGACAACCTAGGCAATAAGTGTAGCAATCTAGTGTTTGACAAACTCAAAGACCCCAGTTTTTGGGATAAGAACTCACTATTTGACAAAAACTGCTGAGAAAATAGGAAACTAGTATGGAAGAAATTAGGCTTGACCCAAACCTAATACCATATACCAAGATAAAGCTGAAATGGGTTCATGATTTAGACATAAAGAGTGATGTTATAAACAAATTAGAAGAACATAAGGTAGTTTACCTCTCAGATCTGTGGAGAAGGAAAGAATTTGTGTCCAAAGAAGAACTGGAACTCTTAACTAGATAGATAATTTTGATTATAGTAAGTTAAAAATTTTTGTACAAACAAAACTAATGCAGACAAGATTAGGAGGGAAGCAATAAATTGGGAAATCATTTTTACATTTAAGGGTTCTGATAAAGGCCTCATTTCTAAACTATAGAGAATTGACTCAAATTTATAAGAATTCAAGCCACTCTCCAATCGATAAATGGGCAAAAAATATGAACAGACAATTTTCAGATGAAGAAATTAAAACTATTTCTAGTCATATGAAAAGGTGCTCCAAATCACTATTGATCAGAGAAATGCAAATTAAAACAACTCTAATATACCATTACACACCTGTCAGATTGGCTAAGATGACAGGAAAAGATAATGACAAATGTTGGAGGGGATGTGGGAAAACTGGGACACTGATACATTGTTGGTGAAACTGTGAATGGATCCAACCATTCTGGAGAGCAATTTGGAACTGTGTTCAAAAAGTTATCAAACTGTGCATACCCTTTGACCCAGCTGTGTTTCTATTGGGCCTATATCCCAAAGAGATCTTAGAGGAGGGAAAGGGACCCACATGTGCAAGAATGTTTGTGGCAGCCCTTTTTGTAGTGGCTAGAAACTGGAAACTGAATGGATGCCCATCAATTGGAGAGTGTCTGAATAAATTATGGTATATGAATGTTATGGAATATTATTGCTCTATAAGAAACGACCAGCAGGACGATTTCAGAGAGGCCTGGAGGGACTTGCATGAACTGATGCTGAGTGAAACGAGCAGAACCAGGAGATCATCATACACAGCAACAACAATATTACATGATGATCAATTCTGATGGACATGTTTCTCTTCAACAAAGAGATGTTACAAACCAGTTACAATTGTTCAGTGGTGAAGAAAGCCATATACACCCAGGGAGAGGTCTATGGGATCTGAGTGTAGACCATAACATAGCATTTTCATGCTTTCTGTTGATGTTTGCTTGCATTTTGTTTTTCTTCTCAGGCTTTTTTCCTTGTAGATCCGATTTTTCTTGTACAGCAAGATAGCTGTATAAATATGTATACATATATTTGATTCATCATATATTTTAACATAATTAACATGTATTAGACTAACTGTCATCTAGGGGAAGGGGTTGGGGAGAAGCAGAGAAAAATTCGTAACAGAAAGCTTTGCAAGGGTCAATGTTGAAAAATTACCCATGCATTTGTTTTTCATTTTTTTGTTTGTTTGTTTTTTGTTAATGCTTTTTATTTGCAAAACATATTTGACAAACTCAAAGAGCCCAGCTTTTGGATAAGAACTCATTATTTGACAAAAACTGCTGGGAAAATAGGAAACTAGTATAGAAGAAATTAGGGCTTGACCCACATCTAATACCATATACCAAGATAAGGCTGAAATGGGTTCATGAAGGGCTACATAGACACCCAAAATAATAAATATGAAATAGAGTCCGGAGAGTATATGAAAGACAAATTCCTCAATGGAACTAGCAATTACCAAGTAGGAAGAGAGCACCCCATGAGGCTGGGGCATGCCCTTGGCTGGCAGGCTAAATCCTGAAAGGGACTTAGCATCCTCAAAGAGTTAGCTGTAAGAAGTGGGGTTGAGAAGCATAGTGAAGAGAGACACCTTGTGGCATGGGGGAGGGGTAAGGAGAAAGATACCCCGAGACACCCAAAGGAAGGCAGCAGCCATAGGATGGCCCAAAAGTAGATTTTATAGGGAAAATATCACCTTAGAGACATAACTGGGATTTCTGACAGCAAAGTAAGCCTGCTCAAGAGCCCTACAAAGAGTGGGTCTCAGGGATTTGACATAAAGTGGATTTTAGACTATAACACTATTCAGGACCTCATCATTATGTATTATATAAAATAAATGCATGTATAAATAAAGAGTCGTTAGAGGTTATTTAGCTTTTTAAACTGTGGGTTGCCACCCATATAGGGCTGTATAACTGAATGTAAGAGTCTTGAAATTATGATTTGTTATCAGTAAATGTTTGATTTGCATACCTACTTTATATATCTATATGCTTGAGTTGCATAAAAATTTCCTGGTAAATAGAGGTTGCAAGTGGAAAAAGTTTAAGAAGCCCTGACCTATAGGACAACCTCTTTATTTGGCAAATGAGGAAACTAAGAGAGGTGATGTGATTTATTCTAGGTTAAAGGAGTAGTAGAGGCATGGTCAGGATTAGAATCTCCATTCTCTAATTCCAATCTCTTAGCTGAGGAAGCTCCTTCCACCAATGTAAGTATGGACCTTTCTCTATAACTTAAAGAGGTAGAGAATTAACTAGAACATTGAGAAGCTATCTAACTTACCCCACATCACAAGGAAAATTGCATTTCTGACTAAGTATCCACTATGCAGTGCTGCCTCTTATTATTTGTTACATTTTAAAAATGTTGATTCTAATCAGAATGGAAAGTAAATAATTTATATTTTTTGCATTAAAAATAGATATTTATTTGTATCATTTATACATGTCTATATATCCCCCTTTATTATTCTCTCTCCCCCATCCCAAAGAGCCTTCGCTTATGTCACAGTTTTTTTATTTTTTACTTTTAAAGAGAAAAAAGAGGAAAAAATGTATCAATTACATTTTTTTATTAAAAGCTTATTATTTACAGAACATGAATGATTTTTCTACATTGACCTTTGCAAAACTTTTTTTTTGTTCCAAGCTTTTCTCCTCCCTTCCCCCCACCCCCAACCCCTAGATGATAGGTAATCTAATACATGCTAAATATGTTAAATTATGACAAATCCCAATATATGTATACATATCTATACAGTTATCTTACTGCACAAGAAACATCAGATCTATAATGAGAGAGAAAAAACAAAAAACAACCTAAGAAGGAAAACAAAATGCCAGGAAATATTCACAGAAAGCATTAAAATGCTGTGTTGTGATCCACACTCAGTTTCCTCAGGCCTCTCTCTGGATGTATACAAACCATTACATTTTAAAAAAGATCTGATGGAATGATAATATTATAACATTCATATACCATAACTTATTCAGCCGTTCTCCAACTGATGGGCATCCACTCAGCTTCCAGTTTCTAGCCACTACAAAGAGGGCTGCCACAAACATTTTTGCACATGCGGGGCCCTTTCCTTCCTTTAAGATCTCCTTGGGATATAAGCCCAATAGAAATACTGCTGGGTCAAAGGGTATGCACAGTTTGATAACTTTTTGAGCATAGTTCCAAATTGCTCTCCAGAATGGCTGGATCCATTCACAGTTTCACCAACAATGTATCAGTGTCCCAGTTTTCCCACATCCCCTCCAACATTCATTATTATCTTTTCCTGTCATTTTAGCCAATCTGACAGGTGTATAGTGGTACCTCAGAGTTGTCTTAATTTGCATTTCTCTGATCAATGGTTATTTGGAGCACCTTTTCATATGACTAGAAATGATTTTAATTTCTTCATTGTTCATATCTTTTGACCATTTATCAATTGGAGAATGGCTTGAATTCTTATAAATTTGAGTCAATTCTCCATATATTTTAGAAATGAGGTCTTTATCAGAACCTTTGAATGTAAAAATATTTTCCCAGTTTATTGCTTCCCTTCTAATCTTGTCTGCATTAATTTTGTATGTACAAAAACTCTTTAGCTTAATATAATCAAAATTATCTATTTGGTGTTCAATTATGAGTTCTAGTTCTTCTTTGGTCACAAATTCCTTCTCCACAGATCTGAGAGGTTAACTATCCTATGTTCTTCTAATTTGCATATAATATTACTCTTTATGTCTAAATCATGAACCCATTTCAATTTCATCTTGGTATATGATGTTAGGTGTGGGTCAATGCCTAATTTCTGCTATATTAGTTTCCAATTTTCCTAGCAGTGTTTGTCAAATAGTGAGTTCTTATCCCCAAAGCTGGGGTCCTTGGATTTGTCAAACACTAGATTGCTATATAAGAAACAACCAATAGGATGATTTCAGAGAGGTCTAGAAAGACTTACATGAACTGATGCTGAGTGAAATGAGCAGAACTAAGAAGACATTGTATAGGGCAACATCAATATTATATGACAATCAATTGATGGATGTGACTCTTTCCAACAATGAGATGATTGAGGCCAATTTCAATGATCTTGTGATAAAGAGAGCCATTTACACTTAGAGAGAGGACTGTGGGAACTGAGTTGGATCATAGCATAACATTCTCACTCTTTTTGTTGTTGTTCATTGGCATTTTGTTTTCTTGTTCATTTTCTTTCCTTTTTTGATCTGATCTTTCTTTTGTAGCAAGATAATTGTGGAAATATGTTTACACAGATTGGGTTTAACATATATTTTAACATGTATAACATATATTGGATTACTTGCCATCTAGGGGAGAGAGTGGGAGAAAAAGAGGAAAATCTGAAACACAAGGCTATGCAAGGGTCAATGTTGAAAAATTACCTGTGCATATGTTTTGAAAATAAAAATCTTTAATAAAAAAAAAATCTGATGTCATAGGCACTGGGCTTGCCTGGATTCTGAACAATGGACAGTAGTCTTGAGTTTTCTCAGTCACCGGGGGAGTGAAATAAGGCTGTGTCACTGGCTCCCATGCTTTTTAGTATGATGTTTCCAGTTATGTTGTTACAAATCTTCATTGAGGACAAACTTGGCATCAACGTCATATACCACACTGGTGGTCAATTCTTCAACTTGAAAAGGCTACAAGCCAAAATTAAAGTGGAGGGAGTGCTGGTGCAAGAGTTTTTGTTTGCAGCTGTCTGTACACTCAATGCAGCCTCTGAAGCTGAGATGCAGCAAAGTATGGGTTGATTCTCTGCTGCTTGTGCTAATACTGGTAGAACCATTGGTTACAGCAAATGGAGAAGTTTTAAATGATGTGGATAAATTCACTTGCCCTGCAGTATATTTTCCAGAGATGTCCATATTGATAATGAAGTTGACACATGCCTTGCCAGAGCTAGCTCAGTATTTGAGATGCTCTGAAGGAAAGTGTGGGAGAGGAGAGGTATTAGACTGACTACCAAACTGGAGGTCTACAGAGCCATTGTGCTGACCTCATAGTTGTACACCTGTGAAATCTGGACAATCTATCAGCGCCCTGCCAGGAACTGAATCACTTCTATTTGAATTGCCTTGGGAAGATTCTGAAGATCACCTGGCAGGATGAGATACCAGACACTCAGATCCTTCCTCTAACTAAAACTCTACTTCAGAGAGCACAACATTGTTCAAATGCCATTATTCAAATGCCAAATGTATGTTTGCCAAAAAGACTCTTTCATAGAGAACTCATACAGGGCAAGTGCTCACAAGGGGGTCGGAAAAAGGGATACAATGACGATCTCAAGGTCTCTTTTAAGAACTTTAGAATTGATTGTAAGACATAGGAGACACTGGCACAGGACCACCCAGGACATGGTGTGCCCTCATCAGAGAAGGTGCTGTGCTGTGTGAGCAAAGCAGAATTGATTTTGCTTAGAAGTGTGAGATGCACAAAGTTAGCATTTGTTCGAGAATCCACCTGAAGTGTTCAAAGGAACTATTTGTGTCTGATCTTGCGGTGGAGCATTCTGAGCTCTTAGTGGTTTGATCAGCCAGACACACTAATTTGACTCTAACATAATGGTGTTATTTTGGTTCTCTTTGAGAATGAAGGACAGGGCTCCTTCCGGGGGTGGAGCCATGGTGGCGGAGATCAGACAGGATTCTCTGTAACCTCCTCTAACCTCCCCTCAAACCAACAAAATATGAAGCCTCTAGACTGATTCTGAAGCAAAAAAATCCACAATATCCGGAGAACAACACGATTCTAGAAGAAGATACTCTGGAAGAACCTCAAAACAGGTCTGTTTTAATGGGGCAGGGGGTGGCCTACTGAACCCAGACTGCAGCACAGGGAGACCGGGGCAGGGAGCTGGAGCAGGGAGCTGGAACAGGAGTCAGAACAGGAGTGGGAGCGTTGTGCTTTTCACACACCTGGGAGTCTTCTGCAAGCCTCTTGGAACAATTTGTCCTGATTGTGGGCAGGTGGTTTGGAGGGTCTGCCTTTTGAGGGGGATAGATTGTGAACCACTGAACCCCTGATGAGCATCTTAACTAGCTGCCATTACACAGCACCTTAAAGCAATCAATCAAACAACAGGCCTGATAAGCACCAGAAATAATTCAATCAGCGGAGCTGCCCACCCCTGACATAATTCAATCAGCAGAACTGCCCAGTTCCTGAAATAACTCAATCAGCAGAACTGCCCCAGGGCAAATTAAAGCAGCTGTCCCACCTTTGCCCTAAACAGACCTCACACCTTTAAAAAAAATGAATAAAAAACCAAAAAGAGCTCTCACCATAGACAACTTTTATGGAGAGAGGGAAGAACAGTCCTCAAATCCTGAGGT
Source organism: Myrmecobius fasciatus (assembly GCA_023553655.1). Lineage (NCBI taxonomy): Eukaryota > Metazoa > Chordata > Mammalia > Dasyuromorphia > Myrmecobiidae > Myrmecobius > Myrmecobius fasciatus. Next base: position 144,893 of record JAJPUD010005869.1, read on the forward strand.
CCCTAAAGGTAAAGCAACTCCAGAAAAAGCCCCAAAGAGAGACATAAATTGGTCTCCATGTCACAAGGCTTTCTTTGAAGATTGCATAAAAAATCTTAAAAGAGAGTTAGAAGAAACATGGGGAAACGAAATGAGATCACTGCAAAATAAAATAGAAAAAATGGAAAAAGAATGCAGTGAACAAAAAAATGTAATTGGTCAATTGCAAAAGGAACTAAAAACAGTAACTGAAGAAAATAAGACATTAAAAATTAGAATCGAACAATTGGAAATGAATGACTCATCAAGACTTCAAGAATCAGTTGAACAAAAACAAAAAAATGAAAAGATAGAGAAAAACATGAAATATCTCCTAGGAAAAACAACTGACCTGGAAAATAGATCTAGGAGAGACAATCTAAGGATTATAGGGCTTCCTGAAAGCCATGATGAAAAAAAGAACCTGGACACTATATTCCAGGAAATCATAAAAGAAAACTGCCCTGATATTTTACACCCAGAAGGCAAAATACTCCTTGAAACAATCCACCGATCA